>JARHVA010001334.1:592500-787500 GCA_037957365.1 Torreya grandis
TTAAGTTTTGGATTTGATTTGGTTATACTAGTAGGTAAAATATGTGATTTATTATATGTAGCTAACCAATATAATATCTTGAATGTATGTAAATAATGACGAGTAGGTGATGATGGTGGATCAAGGGATATGATTCCTCACATGTATCATTCTAATTAATGTAGATAGAGATGGATTTATTCAAAGGGTCTTTGATATTATAGGTTCCCATACATCATTATTTGATTTTATTGTGAGAGTTATAGAAGCATACCATATTGTAGACACTAAGCATAAGGATTTAGGTGCTAATTTAGATAGGCATGAAATCCCATAGGATAGTTCTAGTAGGATTATGTAGACTCTAATTGATCATTATCACACTTTACGATGAGAGTATGAGGATACAGTATGGTGGTTAGTTGATTTTTAGGAGAGAGTACATGTATTATCATGTGCATGTATGCCTCAATTAGATCTTGGTGTGTCTACATCGAGAGGTTTTATATTTTTGGATATTGATAGTAATAAGGAGTACACCCTTGGGTATATTCCCCAAACATATTATTGATGTTCTTATATGTATAAAAATTATATTATTTTATATATGACATTGCTTACATGGTTTTGATTTTGTTTCAAATGGATTTGCATTGTTTAATTATTCATTAGTCATTATATAATTTTTAATTGCATTTATTTATGTGATGTATGTTATGATTTGGTAAATTATGTAACAAATATATTTATTTTTGAAATACATGAATTATAATAATAATAAATAAATCACTGTATGTGATGAAATATGGATGGAAATAAGAAAGCATGATTGTAATGATCATGTGATGATGGGACTACTAAATGTACTTATGTAATCATCTCTAAAGTATCTATAGAATTATATTATTTATATGTATGTATCTATTTAGGTACCCATATCTGATGTGTAACTTTATCTTCTACCCATGTCTCTTTATGAAGGACCTAATCAACTAATGGTTCCTTGGTAGGATCAGTGTGGGAGATATCATTCCTAGGAGAGAGTACATTGGGATAGGTACCTTTACTAGTGTTCATCTTTTATGAAGGCCAATGGACATATGTTCCTCACAAGGAATAACATGGGATGTCTTAACCTTATTAAAAAAGCCTCTAATAGAAGTATGTGGAATGGGTTTATATATGTCTTTTTGATATGTAATGAATTTATGATCAGCTAACTATATAATCTTTTGATCCAGAGAAAAACACTCATTATATCAATGTCCATTAATACCATGGTAAGTGAAAATGTGTTGTATTTTTATCTTCTCAAATTTACATGGTGGATAATGTGAATTCGGAGGAATTTTGATCATTAATTTATCCAACAAATTTTACAATATGTCATATAATCTATCTTAGTAACAATCAAACTAAAGAGGCTATTGTTTGGTAGAGGTATATGGTCTAATTATGGTAGATAATATATAATCATTCTCCTTCCCTTTATTCAAAACATTTATTGTTTTGATTTTTATATATGTTATTGGTTCTAAAAAATGTGTTTGAATTGGTTTATGATATTTTTGGAGTTTTCTATTTGTCTTGAAAACATGGCTTTTATTATGCATTATTTCTAGTGAGGAGATTGACAAATTAGTTTGAGTATTCATGAGAGTGCATACATATTTGTGCATATCCAAATATAATGTCTCAAATTAAATAAAAGTCTTATGTAATTCTCTTTCTTTGAATGGAGATAGAATAGTTTTACTAAATAATAATTATATTTCTAAATATGAAGGTATATAATTTAAATAATACAAAACATCCTTAAATCAAATGACATAGTCTTTTAGAGATCCATTTTCTATTTGTTTCAATGTTTTCAAGTTTTCAAATGTTTATTTAGGTAATTTATAATGATTAAAATGTGATAGGAACACATCTTCAAGTGTTTTGAAAATTTCCAATGAACCATTCAAAAGACTATAGAACCAATCAAGAGCCCATTTGGGTTAAGCTAAGATGGAAAGATTTTAATTACAAGTTTCCATTTTGTGCCCAATGTTCAAATGAATGAATGTATTGTTTTAAGTGATTATCAGGGTCCTCTTTAACATTTAAGGAGGTAAAACTAGGCATAACAAAGTGTGATGCATAAGGATGCTCAGATACACTCCTACCAATAGGTTTCTTGATTAATGTATTCTCCTCAAGAATAGCCTCATGAGAAGAAATTTTTAGTTTAAGAGTTTTGACTTGTTGAAAATATCCCATGGTAGTCATGACAAATAACATATCATAAGAAGAGGTTGAAGTTTTTACTATAGGTTATAAATTACCATGCATATGAAACATAAAAATAGTTGAATTTGTTCCACTATCAAGTCATGAATGATCACATGTTCTTATTTCCTATTGAAAAGTGGTTTTTATGGTTAAATAAGTATGCATATCATGTTGTATTTCATAGATATTGGTATTAATGTCATTAAAAATATCTTGACATTAAATAGGAATGGGGGAAAGAATTTCACTTGTATTCAATTACTCTTTTATATCAGAAATTTAAAATGAGTGAAGGTAAGAAATATTTTCTAGTTCATTTGAAACATCATGAGGAGGAATAATGTTATGTTCACTTTAGGTTTTAATTTATAAATGAGGGAGATAAGATGTAATACTATTTTTGATTCTCTTTATCTTACATGTCTTCATATTTTCAAATGATACATGAAATATACTTGGGAGCTTATTTGTGTCCTCTAACAATGTATGTTTTGTAAGTACTTATGTATGATGGTTATGTGTACTCTCATGTTTTTATTCAAGTGATACAATTGGAGATAGGACATTTACATTGTTTATCACAAATTATAAGGAAAGAAAAAATTTAAATTTTTAAATTTGAATCCTCTAAAGGGGGAATATAATTTTCAACATTAATATTAGCTGGATAGGAAGGCCCACACTCAATTTCATCACTGTGTTCACCATGAGAGATATGGGAGTAACATGTAATGTCTTCAAAATTTTCATTATTATAGTGGGGGTAAGGACACTCACTATGTGAAGCAACTAAAGAATATATATATGTAATATTTTTATGTTGAACATTATGAATGCTATCAATTTGTGTATCTTATACCTCTTCATCATCATAAAATAAAGGAATAGAAATGGTGTCATAACCAAGAGGTATGTCATCATAGTCATACCCAAAATTATAAATATCATAATCACTACCTTGATTATTGATATTTACATTTATATCATTATTTTTTTCATTATCATACTTTTAAGAAAAATATGCTTTATCTTGTGTTTTACATTTTTCTAGGTCTTCATGTGTAATAGATTTATCATTAGGTGTATTAAGGTAATCATCAAAAGGGTTTTTTCCTACATATCATTCTACTAGCGAGGCCATAAGGTTTGTAATTTTTAATAAAACTATGAATAACACAACTAGTAAGTATAAAGAAAAGATATAACTAAGCATCCCTAAGATATGCTCATATAATTAAGATAAATTAAGTCTAAGAGTAAAATACAAAATTTATAAATTAACTTTTTTGAATAAGGTGAAAACCCTAATAGGAAAACTAGGGGGTTTATTTAATAAATAGAGAACATGTTCACCAAATGTTTTAATGTTTTTGGAATCATAAGAGAAACATACAAGCAATAATTTTTTTTAAATACAGTATAGTAATGTTTAGATTTTAATGATGTAATACATTATTTTGATAATATATCTCATTTAGGCATGTGAGATAAATACAATGAGTACTAAGTAACCAAGGGATAAAGAGAGCATATCTTGTTTATTATTTTATTTTAGAATATGGTTGTGATCAATAATCATCATAAGGGTAATTAAATATCTTGACCTTGTTTGATATTAATTCTTATTTTATTTTATTTTCTAGATAGTTACGTCACCCAAGGATGATAATGTTGATGCTAGTGTTTGATTTTGATGTAGGTATCCAATCAAGGATATATACAAGAATGGTTCTAAATTTGTATCAATCCTATTTTGTGACCTATATAATTATTTTACATCACTGGATACATCTTTATGTGTACCTGATCTAGATAATAAACAACCCTAGTTATTTTGCATTTGAACTCTTTCAACATGGTAAAAAGGGCTTAGTAACATGAGTCGAGCTATCCTTGGCAACCACATTTATTTATAAGTTTTTCATATATATCCAATACTCCAAAGAGGGCCTCAAAATCACATGTAGTTCTCCCTCATATGCATGTGTAAAATTATAATAGTGTGACTATATGATCTTTATATTAGTAACCCTTGGTACAAGTGATGTAATAGCATATTTGACCTTTTTAATGCTTCAAATATTTGATTCAGTGTTGTAGTGAAATTTAATAGCTTGACATAAATAATACTTTTCAATTATAGATTTTCCTTATCAAAATTTTAGGTGTATTAATTAGACTATAGATTTTGTATATATAAGAACCTTTTGATTTTAATTTAGAACATAGTGACTTGTGAAACCATGACCATAGGATGGTAAAAGAGGGATAACAAAATGGTAACATAGTGAGAGATAAGTGAAAATGATAAAAAGTTAAGCCTAGCTAGTTGCATTGAAGTTGGACCTAACATTGATGCTAGTGTCTAAGATAGATGCAAGTGTCTAGGGGATAAAAAAATAGAGGAATAATAGGTTGGGATCCCTATCATACATTGGATGAAGATAAACAAACATAACATACAATCCCAAGGGGTAGGTAAATCAAGTGAAATAATATGGAACCAAATAGGTTCATGAGATACCACATCACTAGATGTCTAATTCTTAATGAAAGGGTATATACATATAAGGAAACTCTAAATATGTGTACTTATACCAAAATAGTTGTCTATAGGATGATTTGATGGATGCTTGAGTAGAGAGATAATTAACAAAGATTGACTTGAAGATTGGACATCATAAATTTTTCATAAGGGAAGGTGATGAATGGAATAATACATTTAAAACACAAAAATGATTATATAAATGGTTGTTATGTTGTTTAGGTTAGCTAATGCACTATGTACATTCATGATATTGATGAAGGCTGTTATTAAGTGATTTTTCAATAAGTTTTTCATTGTGTATCTTCATGATACATTTTTTTATTGGGATGAAAGAATAACACTTGCAACATTTTTGAAGAGTGCTAGAGAATTTATGAGATGGAAAGTTGATAGGGAGTTCAAATAAATGTAGTTTTATGAATAATGAATTGGTATACTTGGGCTTTATGATTTTAAAATAAGGTTTGAAGATAAATCCAAGTGTGATCTATATTGGATTGCCTATCACCATATAATACATTTTAGGCATTTAGTTTTACTGGATTGGCGAATTTTTACAAGAAGTTCATCAAGAATTTCAATGGGATTCATGCTATGATTATATAAGTAATGAATAATGATATAAATTATTTTAATTTGACATTGGAAGTGGAACATATTTTTCATTAATTAAATAAAAATAACTGAGCAACTATTGTTGGCATTTATATATTTTGGTAAAGTATTTCAAGTATATTACGATGATAGTAGTTTAGCAAAAGTTGTGGTATTGATTCAAGAAGGAAATATTATCACATATTTTAGTGAGTAGTTAAATGATGAAAAACATAAGTGCTTATTATATGATGAGGGGTTTTATGTGATTGTGAGAACACTTAAAAAGTGGATACATTATGTGTTGCCTAATGATTTTGTTTTATATAAAAATCATTAGGCATTATAGTTCAAAAATAGTTAGGATAAGTTGAATCAATGACATATGAAGTGGTTAAGTTCCTAAAGAGATGTCCATTTTTATTTAGTCATAAGATTGGAAAATCAAATAGATTTACAAATGTTTTGAGTAGTAGAGTCATATTATTAAATGAATTGAGAGTGGAAGTCATAGTATTTTTAAATTATGAATAAACAATATGTAAATGATAAATATTTTAAAGAATTATAGAAGGCATGTGCATAATAGATGAGTGGAGACAAGGGAACATGGCTAGATTATTTTTTCAATAAGGTTTATTCTTAAAAGGAAGGAAATTATGTATACCTGGAGGTTCAATGTAAGAAAATTTTATTAAGGATAACCTTAGTGGAGGTTTTACATTTTATTTTAGTTATGATAAAATATTATCAAAAAGTGAATAAAACTATTTTTGGCCACATGAGCATAGATGTACGAAAATTTGTTTAGAATTGTAGAAATTGTTAGCTAGAAAAAGGGGGAAATAATTATGCAAGGTTGTATCAATCATTACCTATTCTATAAAGATAAAGGGAGGAAATAAGTATGTTTTTTAGGGTTCCTATAATGTAGAGAGGAAATGACTCAATATAAGTGGTAATTTAAATATTTTTGAGATGGCACATTTTGTGTCTTTTAAGAAGACTAGTGATGTGAAAAACATTTCTAACTTATTTTTTAGGAAGATTCTAAGGTTGCAATCATGATTTAATACACAACATAGAATTATATGGAGACGAAAATTTTGGAGGACACTTTTGCAGGATGTTATATAAGAATTTAAATATAAAGTTGTAGTTTAGTTCAACATATCATCTTTAGATGAATGGATAGATAGAGGTAATTGATACAAGTATAAGTAATCTATTGTGATATTTAAATGAAGTTATGATAGGAACATAGGATAATATTTTGGTGTGAGATGGGTTCACATATTAAAATATATTTAGTAGGGGCATATGAAAGACATCATTTTAGATTTTTTATGGGTCAATTACAAGATAAATTAAATAATTGAATGACATCAATAATAAAGGAAGGAAAAGTGCTAAAAAAGAAGATTTTTTTGATTATATGTGTGACATACTTTAACAAGTGTGAAAACACTTTTAGAGAAAGATTATATGGTAAAAACAACATGAAGATATTAGGGGAAGGTATATAGTATACCAAGTGGGATACATAGTCTAACACTTAGTAAAAATAAGTATTTTTGCATTTTTCACAAGTTATGAGTTGTGCACAAATTTATTTGTGTATACATGAGATAGGATGACATGTATCAATCCTCTTTATCTTAATAGACTTAGGATAAAAACAAGGTCATTATAATATATCTTGCATATAATTGGAAGAATGATTAAGGTTTGAGAATAATCATTACCTAGTAGAGGGTAATATACACTAAAAAATTCAAGAGGATAGCCTTAAAAAGCATAATCCTATTACATTGGGTATAACTCTCACTAAGGATCAAGATAAATAAATTATTTTAAGGGTATATATCAAATATATAATAAGGATATCACTTTTAAGGAATTGACAAATAAGGGTAATTAGATACAAGATAGTTACAAATCCTAAACTAATAATGGAAAGCCTCAGAAACCCTATAACTATACTAGAATATTTAGTATAAAAAGGAGCATAAACAAAGATAAACAACACATCAAAAAAATTAATAAGTATAACAACATCTAATATACTAATTAAATAAATGAAAGAGAGCAGGAACATAAATACCTACATCTAGGTGGATTGGTCAACACATCAATATCTCCCTTTGGCTCAAAAGGTACTTTGTAAGAGAGGAAGACTTAAAATGGCAATAATGATACCTAGATATCCTTAGATGGGGACTCCAAAGACTAGGAAACTTCCTTAACATGACTTCTATTAAGATTCAAATATAATTAGAAAAACTGGACCTCCAAGATAAGACTTTAACCTCTAACTCTTAATTTTAATATTTAATATTAGAAATTCAAATGCAACTAGAGTAGATGAGTGTGTTATATGACTATAAAAATCTGATCTTGAAACTAACTATAAACTCTAAGCCAATGGTATTGTATAGGGTGATAAAGTACATGGAAAGACAAGTATAAAATTGATTGTATCGGCATGGGTGATATGTTAGGAATATAGGGTGGGTTGTTATAAAATGAATTATAAAATAATGAAGACAACATGGAAGTATGTGACTAACACACTCGTGTGACTATATTTTTATTAATCATAAATTAGTTACATTAGTTGAAATATTTCATAATTATACATTAGTTGTTAAAAAATGACTAATTATAACTTTAACACCCTCAATGACTAAATTGGAGAGTACTCAAATTTTATCTAGAAATTTTATAAACATAGTTGGAAAAAAGAGTTTAGTCATTACATTTATAGACTATTATAAATATATCAACATGAAATCTGCACTCCTTTAACATTTTTCTATTGTACAATGTAGGATCTTTGGTGAAGAAAAAATTTGAAAATGATAGCCAATAGTAAAATCATCTTTGGTTAAAAAATTTATCCTAATATCCATAGTCATGTACTTATAATCTTGGAAATGTTTATGAAATAGATATACTAGGATTGTGGTGATTACTTAAGTCCATACATAGACTTAACCATCTTGAAAACCAAATGATCACAATCAACCTATAAACATTCAAGTAGTACTATGAATAACTCCTCATCCAAATACATTATTAAGATTACAAATTGATCCATTATAGAGATAAAAATTGAACAGTTATCATATTTTTAGTAGTATTAAAAACCAACTCCTTAGTATGAATGGGAGTAAAAACTATGTGATTGTATTTTGGATTATTCTCAAAATTACTATATTTACCAATAAAAACTCAATAATACAAACAACATCAAATGAGGCATTAAAGGAATAGTAAAATAATTAAAATTACATTATTACCATCCTTTTATAACTTACAACTCCTCTCCAAGATCTCTATGTTGATTTGAATGCAAAAATGGTTGGATTATGGATTGCTTGGTTTGAGCTTGTAAGTGGCTCCAATGGCTTCTTTGGCTTGTTTGATGGATTGAAAAGTGTGTGAGGATTATTGATAGTGGTTGGTTATGAGAGTATAATGGAGGTTTATGGATTTATAATTTAGATTTCCCATGGTCCCCACATGGTTCATATAGTGTGGTGGAGGATAATTTAGGAAATTTTAAATTATATTAGAAGCCTCTAGTTTAGATAATTATAAAAATTTGGAGGAGTTTCCCTAGTTATAGAGTTTTCTTGATTAGTTTAGGTGAAATTGAGTTTTAGGTGGGAGTTAATAAGGTTTATGGTTCATAAGGGTGTATTAGAGGCTAGGGTGGTAGGCTAGCTAGGGGGTAGGTGAATAAAAGTAATTTTAAATTGTTAAGTGGGCTAGTGGGTAGATTAATAGCTAAGTAGGGTAGTTAGTGTGTTAATGGGTTGATTAATTGCTTGTAAGGGTATGGTAAGGTTCATATAATGTAGGGAATTTTGTGTAAGAACTAGGATATTAGTTAAATATGGTAGGAATATGATTATGGATTAAATTAGCAGGTTTAAATAGGATTATTAGGGTGAAAAAAATTAGGTGCATACATTTTCCCCTTATTTGAAAGGGTATTAAAACTAAAATTAAGTGGAGTGAGTAATGTGTTTTCAAATAAAAACCATTTCATGAATGATAATTTTGTTAGTAGGTATGATTCTCTCTTGAGGGAGCATGTGAGGACAAATAATATAGATGATCACTCAAATAAAAATCCTCATAGGTGGGATAGGACTGAGACAATGATAAGGGATTGGGATACCATGAGTGTTGATGTAGCTACAATTGAGATTCCCTAAACATAATTTCTATGGGATAAAGTGGCTAAGCCTTAGAAGATGAGTTCTAGACAAATACCTAATGTCTAGAGGGGATGTTGATTGATTAAGATTGTAAGACTTGAATTACTGAGATGTAGACATTATTCAAGAAATAAAGAAATGGGATAAGCCATAATCTAATGATGATTACCATAGAAAAGACACATGCTAGGGATAAGTGAAAGCCTATTGGAATATTAGATGATTTATTAAGAATAATAATCCACTTTATGTTGGATACATAGATTAAAATTATGTGATAATGTTGAGTGATCTATATGGGATAGGATAGGATTGGTGGTTAATAGTGTTCGAGCTATCCATATGCACAAGACCATAACTAGGTGTTACCTACATATTCTTATGAGACCTTAGTCTGATGTAGTTCTAACTTGGGATTGAAATGGATAATGGGGAGATGGAAGTCCATGCTTTTGGAAAAATTAGGTATGATAATTGATGATTAAATGGGATAATAGATTAGGAAAAGGGATTTGAGGATTACAATTAGTTTACAAGGTAGGATAATGGGTTTAGTGGAGGTTAAAGGGTAAAATAGGAGTAAAAGAGGGGGTAAAATAGGAAAAAGGGGGGTTAAAACGTGTTGGGGATCAACCAACAATAGATTACACTTATGAAAGCAATAAATTGCAAAATTAAATCAGATAGATAAGTAACTAGAATCAAATAATAGCAACGAACAAGAGATACAAGAAACCACCCTAAAAACTTGTATTAAAAACTCTTTACAAAAGGAATACAATTGAAGAAACTTCTTTCTTCCACACCTCTCTTAGATGCACAAGATCTCTCTCTAGATCTCTATCCCTTAAGAGCTCTCTCTCTCAAGTATAATCAATTCCAACAACCTGGATTGATATAACTCTGTATTATTCTTCAACATTCACATACAATGAACTACTACAATAATCACACAAAGCTAAGAAGATCTAATTCTACATATAGAATTAGGAAATTTGTGCATGCACTTACAACCAACAGTTAAGCCTCTTGAACAAGGGCTCTAAAAACAATCTTGCTAATAATAAAAACACAAACTTAAGACTAAGACTTAAACTCATCATGCAAACACTCGCTTTTATCCTCGGAAATAGCATTCTGGACGCACAGGTAACTGAAGCCGGTTCCTGCCTGCTTGCCTGTGACCGACGTCGGCCAATCCACTGCTGATGCCAGCATCTCTTCAACTGCACCTAACCAATGGCGGTCTTTCCTGACCGATGCCAGTGACTGTGTAGACCCGAAACTATTAAATGCACTCATATGTAAAGCTTTTAGGCTCCACACCTTAACAATCTCCCACTTGGAGATAAACAGCTGCACCAGTACCTGTACAGCAACATCTTCTAGCTCCTCCATCTTCAACTCAATTATGAAGACCAACAAAAGTTGAATGAAGATTCAACTTCTCCTTTGTAACTAGCTTGGTTAACATATTAGCAGGATTCTTATCTATATGGATCTTCTCCAGCTTCAAATCACCATCTTCCAATACCTATCATATGAAATGGTACCTTAGATGTATGTGCTTGGTTCTTGAATGAAAGGCTGAATTCTTAGCTAAATGGATCGCACTCTGACTGTCCCTATATAATCTGCAACTCCCATGCTCCCTTCCAATCTCTTCCATGAACCGTGTCATCCATATCATCTCTTTACTAGCTTCTGTGGCTGCAATATACTTTGCTTCTATAGTTGACAAGGCAACAACCTTCTGCAACTTAGATATCCAGCTAACCACCGCTCCACCTACAGTGAAAACATAACCTATAGTGCTCCTCCTACCATCCAAGTCACCTACCATATCTGAATCTACATAACCATGTAGAGAAGTATCTATACCTCCATAGCACAAGTGCCTACTGCTGGTTCCTCTCAGATATCTAAGGATCCACTGAACTACTTTCCAATGTTCCTTACCTGAATTGGCCACATACTCACTTACAACTCCCACTGCTTGGGCAATATCCAGTCTAGTACACACCATTGCATACATCAAACTCCCTACTACAGAAGAATATGGAACCTTACTCATGTACTCTACCTCATCATGTGAATTAGGACATTGTTCTTTACTCAACTTAAAATGTCCAGCCAAAGGTGTGTTTACCGGTTTAGGATCCTGCATATTGAACCGTTTCAACACCTTGTCCACATAATCCTCTTGAGATAATATCAACCTGTGATTTTTCTTGTCTCTCTTAATGCTCATGCCAAGGATTTTCTTTGTTGCTCCCAAATCCTTCATAGCAAACGCATGAGCTAATGTCACCTTAAGCTCAGAGATATCCTGCATGTGTGATCCTGCAACCATCATATCATCTACATACAACAATAGAATAATATATCTACCATTATCCAATCTCTTAAAATACACACAATGGTCAGATTGACACCTATTGTAGCCATGCTCAGTCATAAACCTGTCAAATTTCAAAATACCATTGACTAGGAGCTTGCTTGAGGCCATACAAGCTTTTCTTCAATCTGCACACTAACTTCTCCTTACCTTTGACCTCAAATCTTTCAGTTGTTCCATATAGATTTCCTCATCCAAATCTCCATGAAGAAACATTGTCTTAACATCTAGCTGCTCAAGATGCAAGTCCTCAACAACAACCATAGATAGTATAATCCGTATAGAAGTCATTTTAACAACAGGAGAAAAAATCTCACCAAAATCAATACCTGGCTTTTGTGCAAATCCTTTCACTACCAATCTGGCCTTATATCTCATCTGTCCATTCTCACCTTCTTTCAACCTGTAGGTCCATCTGTTCTTCAGTGTTCTCTTACCAGCTGGCAACTCAACCAAATCCCATGTTTGGTTCTCTCTTAAGGACTCCATCTCCTCAACCATGCCACGCTCCCACTGGCTCTTGGACTCCACCTGTATTGCTTCTTCAAAGCTCTCTGGTTCTCCACCATTAGTTAGCAATAAATAGAATAATGAAGGAGAATATCTAATCGGAGGTTTACTTACCCTTTTAGACCTCCTGATGGGTGTTTGAGACTTGTTCACAACACGCTGTCCACCCAAATTCTCTGATAGTGACCGACCTCGGTCACCTCCAGACCTGTTACTGGCCGACGCCGATTCTGCCTGACTGACATTGGTGCCTATCCTACCGACATCGATCTCTGTATGACTGACATAGATTTCTATTCTGCTAACGCTGGTTCTTGTGTTTTCTTGGAAGTGATTATTTCCTTTTCCTGCGAGCTCATTTTGGACCATCACCTCATCTAATTCACTTTTGATCTACCCAAATTGATTTAGCTTCTTCAGCTGATCACTATACATCACTCTTTCATTGAAAACAATGTCACAGCTCCTAATTATCTTATTAGTTCCTAGATTCCAAAATTTGAAACCAAAATCATCTGAGCCATAGCCAATAAATGTGCACCTCATAGACTTGGCATCAAGCTTCTTTCTATTCTCCTTGTCTACGTGCACAAAGGCTTCACAACCAAAGACTATGAGAAAAGAGAGATCTACCTTTTTACCTGTCCAAGCTTCTTCTAGAATTCCACCATCCAGAGCTGTGGAGGGTCCTCTGTTAATCAGGTACACTGCAGTGTCAACAGCTTCTACCCAAAACTCTAAAGGCAAACCAACATGCAATCTCATACATCTTGCACGCTCCATGATTGTTTTGTTCATCCTTTTAGCAATACCATTCTGTTGAGGTGTCCTTGGAACCATCCTTTGCCTATGAATTCCATGCATGTAACAATACCAGTTGAACTTATGACTACAGAACTCTCCACCATTGTCTGATCTCAGGCACTTTAATCTTTTCCCTATTTCATTCTCAACCATAGCTTTCCAAATCTTAAAAGTCTCAAATACATCAGATTTCTTCTTAATATAGTAGATCCATACCTTTCTTGTAGCATCATTTATGAACGAAACATAGTACTATGATCCTCCAATAGAAGCTACTTGAGCCGGTCCCCACACATCTGTGTGAACAAGCTGCAACTTATGCTTCTTCTTTGTAGACCCAGTCTTGAGAAAACTAACCCTTTTCTGTTTTCCAAATACACAATGCTCATAAAATTCTAGATCCAAACTTTTCAAATCTGAAAGCTTACCTTTAGACTTAAGAACTGACATCCCCTTCTCACTCATGTGGCCAAGCCTTGAGTGCCACAATTTTGCATCCACATCTGAAGTAGATAATACAGAAGGAGAATTGTTAGTAACACATTACACAAATAGAGAGTACCTACTCTCTTACCTCTGGCCATAACAAGTGCACCCTTGGTCACCTTCCAAGATTCTGCTGTGAGAGTTACTTTACAACCCTCATCCCCTAACTTTCTTGTAGAAATCAAATTTCTCTTCAAGCTAGGAACATGCATAACTTCTCTCAACACCCATGTGTTGCCATTCTACATTTTCAGCTGCACTTTACCTTTGCCAATAATTTTATAGGGTTCATCATCCCCTAGATATACTATTCTAAAATCTCCATGGATATAGTCACAAAAATATTCCCTATTAGGGGTAGCATGAAAAGATGCACCAGAATTTAACACCCAAGATTCTATATTATTATGCAAAGAGAATATTAAAGCATCTTGTCCAATACCTACAACCTTTGCTTCTTCTTTTCCTTCATGCTGATTGTCCTCCTTAGGCTTTGACCAGCAATCTCTGCTTATGTGCCCCATCTTTCCACAATTTCAGCATTGTGGCCTTCTGCCATTTCTGGATTTGGATTTGCCTTTCCCCTTAGACTTGGATCTTGATCTCCCTTTCTTGCTCTTCTCTTTTTACCTTCCCCTGCTCTCAAAACTTAAAGCATTCCCAGATGTCTCTTCTGTGCTTTTCCTGTGAATTTCCTCATTCAAGATAACACTAACAACATCCTCTACTTTTAAAATATTTGATGCAGATGCAGTATTGCTAACTGCCATTACTAAGCTATGCCAACTTTCAGGCAAAGAACATAATATTAAAAGAGCTTTAATTTCATCATTAAATACAATTTTGACTGAACTTAATTAGTTTACAATACCATGGAAATCATTCAGGTGATTAGATACAGATCCACCTTCCTGCATATGCAAATTGAATATCTGCTTCATAAGATATACCTTATTAGAAGCTGAGGGTTTTTCGTACAAATTTGCTAAAGTAGTCATCAACTCTACCATTGTTTTTGCCTGTGATAAATTAGATATCATAGTAGATTCTAGACTCAGTCTTATAGACCCTAGAGCCTTTTTGTCAAGAACTTCCCATTCTTCATCCTCCATGTCTATGGGCTTCTTTGCAATCCCACCTAATGGTAAGTATAGATCCTTCTGATACAGATAGTCCTCTATCTGCATTCTCCAATGTTGATAGTTTTTTCCATTCAACTTTTCCATTCTCAGTTTACTTTCATCTACCATTGCTTCTCCCACTCAAATAGAAATCCCTGCAGAAACTCCTATGAGCAACCTATAATCAATACACACTACACAGATCTGAACCGCCTGTTAGTGAACCTGAGCTTTGATACCAATTATTGGATATCAAACTCTAAACCTACAACCAAGGCTCTGATACCACTTGTTGGGGATCAACCAACAATAGATTACACTTATGAAAGCAATAAACCATGGAATTAAATCAGATAGATAAGTAACTAGAATCAAATAATAGCAACGAACAAGAGATACAAGAAACCACCCTGAAAATTTGTATTAAAAACTCTTTAAAAAAGAAATACAATTGAAGAAACTTCTTTCTTCCACACCTCTCTCAGATGCACAAGATCTCTCTCTAGATCTCTATCCCTTAAGAGCTCTCTCTCTCAAGTACAATCAATTCCAACAACCTGGATTGATACAACTCTGTACTGTTCTTCAACATTCACATACAATGAACTACTACAATAATCACACAAAGCTAAGAAGATCTAATTCTACATATAGAATTAGGAAATTTGCACATGCACTTACAACCAACAGTTAAGCCTCTTGAATAAGGGCTCTAAAAACAATCTTGCTAATAATAGAAACACGAACTTAAGACTAAGACTACCTACATATTCTTATGAGACCTTAGTCTGATGTAGTTCTAACTTGGAATTGAAATGGATAAGGGGGAGATGGAAGTCCATGCTTTTGGAAAACTTAGGTATGATAATTGATGATTAAATGGGATAATAGATTAGGAAAAGGGATTTGAGGATTACAATTAGTTTACAGGGTAGGATAATGGGTTTAGTGGAGGTTAAAGGGTAAAATAGGAGTAAAAGAGGGGGTAAAATAGGAAAAAGGGGGGTTAAAAGGGTCATCTTGACTTTTAACCTTATTAAATTTGGTTCTCTAGAGCTCAAACAATAGACCACATCTCATACACATTGCATTGTAGAGACAAGGTTAGAGATTACTAGAGGTTATCCAAGATGGGACCATTGATATGTATTCAATCCCTAACCCTATGATTTTTGTGGTTTTTACATTTATTTCTACATTAATATCTTATAAATCTCATAAGTACAATACCATGATTGAGGGCAATGCCCTTAGTGGCAATATTATGCCCATGAGTTACAATATCATAGTCATAAATTTTAGTATTACAATACCGTAATAAGTGACTTATAGTATTGTAATACCTCAAAGATCAATTAGCGATATTTCAATATTGTAAGGGGTGAATTATATTTTTGGAAATACTATGAGACTATAATCATGGTTATGAAAAATTTTGAAACTCGAGTCATGATATTGTCATGGTTGTTAGTAAGGGTTAAATCATGATTATAAATATTGTGGTGTGTAGGGTAAAGGATTAAGGTGTGGTTTAGAATGGATTAAGGACTTAGGGGGAGGGGGAATTGGATATGTTGAAGTTAAGGCTAGGTACTTAGGGTAAGTGGGTGTTAGGAATAATTTAGTTAGGCTAGGGACTTAGGGTAAATGAGTGTTAGGATTAAGTTAGTTAGGTTAGGGACTTAGGGTAAATGAGTAGATAATTAGTGGGTGGATAGGATTTGGTTATGGGAAGTAGGAAAAGGATGAGTTAGAGTTAGGATAATTTAGGAGATATTAGGATGGAGGTTGGAGTGATAGGGGGTTTAGGTATGTGATAAGGACTTAATATGGGGGTTATGATGGATATGATTACATGAAACAAGTTAAGAAAAAGAATGTTAATGGGTTAAATGGATTAGGGTAGATGAGTGAACATGGTTAAGGGTGGATGAGAGTAGGATAAATTAAATTAGGGTAGGATAGGATAAGTTAGAAGGATTAATATAATGGGGACAAGGTATAGGGGGATGAATGGGATTTGATAAGGGCATGTTAGGGATTAAAGTATTGAGATGAGGGGGGTGGTAGTTGATGGGGTAGATGGGTAAGTTAGAAGGGAATGAATAGATAGGTTGGATAATATGTTAGGATGATGAGATAGGATAGGCTAGGGATAGATGCGATGAGATGAACACAATGTAATAAGATTCATAATTGGTATAGGAAGAGCTAGGAGTGATAGCATCTTCACTATGATGTCTCTAGGTTTTGCATGAAATGCACTTATTAACACTAGAGTGGTATTTCATGATAGAGTTAATTGTTTTGTATTATATTACAACCATGTTATTAGTATGGATTGGTAGAGCATTGGTCATAGCCTTGGTGGAAAGATGGCACTCAAAGATGAGTACTTTTCATTTCATGTTGGGGGAGATGATCATCACCCTTGAGGACATGTTTTAGATTTTTTGGATTTCAATGAGAGGCCATAGGATATATTGGTGGTCCCACTCCCTTGGTGTTACAATTTAAAGTTTGGATGGGACACTATAGATTAGAGTGTGATATGCATGGGTAGACATTGATACGGATCTAAGGGAGCGCACTATTGATAGGTTGATATTGGTAGTGATGTCTCTTATAATTGGCATAATATTGATGGACAATAGTGGATAGTGGTTCCATTTAGTCTTGGGATACATGGTGTCAGACATGGTGTAGGACTATATAGTGTTTTCTTGGGGTCCTATGGTATTATCATACTTATATTAGGAGTTATACATGGGAGCGTATAGGGGAGTTGTGAGCTTGGGTCCATTTATACTATTATAAATATGGAGATGGGAACATATAGCTATAGAACATCCCTTGGGTACACATGAAAATTGATAACCCTATGAGCCCATATTATTCATTTGGTACATCATTTTAGGGGTATAGAGATCTCATTCAAGGGAGATCCTATTTTACTGGCATGCATTAGATAAATTGCAGCCAGAGCACATCACATGGATGTCGTATAAATAAATATAAATTTGATGGGCTAAGGAGGTAGATGTTACTTTATATATATTTATTGAGTGTTATCTTACATTATATAGGGATTATATTATTGATCATTACAAACTTGATTGGATACAATGGTAGTTTGGGAAACCATAGGATGTGCTAAGTGAGGACCACCTATTTTACCATAGTGATAGGGTGAGGGCTTAGTGGGGGACATTGGTAAATAGGGATTTAACACATGTAGACTATGAGAGAATTTCCTTAGTGGCATGGTATTACTAGATGTTAATCCTAGATCCTGGTGTTATAGTAGCATACACTACTTGGTGGACATAAAGGTGACCACTCAGACTACTAAGACAATAGGATAGAGTGAGGAGGGAGATATGTAGAGACTTATATAGGCACATGTTAAACTTGGGAGGAAGCAAGTGAGGAGAGTACAATCCATGGTACATGATCCATAGGATGGGTAAAGGGTCATGATTCCATGAAAATGGATGGGGGAGATCAAGGAGGCCCAGATGGGGGTCAGACAATGGTTGTCAAACAAGTTGGAGGTAGTAGGTAACAAGAAGGAGGGAGTGGAGGTGGAGATGAGTTAAGGCCATCTTCACCACCATTAATAAAGGATGAACATGAATTATTTGAGTAATCTACAATAGAGGTATAGGCTTGTGTCTCAAATATTTTAGGGATCACTATAGAGAGAGACAAGATTCAAGTACACTAATAAGGGTAGATAACATAGAGGGATGGCTAGTTGGCTAGTGCATAGGGATAGATCATAGGGTTATAAGGGTAGGTGACTACTTTGAAATGACATATCTAGAGTATAGATTACTAGATCTAGAGTAGAGAGGCTCAGATAGTGGTATTGTAGAATCAAATATAGAGCTAGGATGTACAAATTATGACTTTATAGGGTTATATTGGGCAGTTATAAACTAGGGTGAGGATTTAATGGGAGAGGTTCAGGTGGCCAATATATCCAAGGAGGAGGGTGATGCATCTATGATGAAGATGGGGATGAAAAAGGTTAGGAAGTAAATTACGTGGCTTACATGGGAGGCTCAGTATTATAGAAACCTATATGAGGCAACAATGCCACCTGAGTGATGTGTAGTGACATTTAGAGCCAACTCTTCACAGTCAGTGCATCAACCTCCCAGGGGACCACCTGGACCATAGTTAGGATTTTATTATAGATGATACCTATATTATATGATGGATATTTTTATATTATATCATGTTGATGCTCATGGGTCCTATATATTTTATCCATATATTTTGACATCGACTTCATGTGGAAATTATGGATTTTTATATATGATTAGGGTATTTTTTGTGATATATGATGTGATGCTTTGTGATTTTGTTGTGATGAGATAGATGATGTTTTATATGTGACTATATGTTGTATTGATTATGTTTATGATGTTATATGAGTGATTGGTTAGAGATATATGTTATATGTTTCGACACTTATGTTGGCAATCGAGGTTTCACCCTTACATAGGAAAATAGTTTTCATATCTACCTCAAACCTAATCCAACATTAGAATCACCTATAGATTATGGGATGCCTAATATATAGGTTAAACCTTTAGATTTTATGATTATATCTCCCCTAATTTTTCAATTCATTTCTTTCTATAAGACCTAAAATTATCACAATGAAAAGGGAAAGAGATATGAAAACCAATGAAAGAACCCACTCTAAGTGGTGATGCACCAATTGGTCAGAGATCCACTCTTAATCATATACTTTGAAACCTATTAATTAACTTGATAGAGAAAATGAATTCTCAAACTCCTTGATGGTGCTTTATGCATGAATATTTTATATGGATGTTGCATAGGATTCTACAACTTTAAGGATTAAGCCTAGATCTGCACAAGATACTAGTAACTTGTGAGACTTCAAGAACATTCCTACTTGATAAAACTTCATAAAATCGGTAATACACTAAAAATATGAATTTAGGTCAATGAAAGAACCTATATATGATAACATGATGCATACATTCTAAAAATCAAACTTCCATAGAGCACATTAGCATTCAATAATAAATCTACAATGTATTTTATTGATTCAAAAGAGTTACAAGGCAATTTTGGTAGAGCTTTCCTAAACCCACCAAGGGATTTCGAATAAGATATCAATACCTAATTAAATATAAAATTTTAATGATAAGAGGGAAGTTTTCAGGCATGGGAGAGGCCATGAATGAGGCTAAGGTGGTGTATGGTAGTTACTATAGGTTTTTCCTCATCCTCAAATATTAACATGCATTTAATGGGCCCTCTTTGGAATTTCAAGAAGATATGAAGGCTATAACTCGATCATTTAAATTTAATAAGGAATTAACCATGCTTAAAATAGCCTAATATTCCCTCTAATTACAATTATACAATGTGAATGGAGTGTGGATAGGCTTCCAAAAGGTGTTGGGTAGTTTCCCTTTAATGTGTATAAATAATGGTCTTCGAAAATACCTTTGACTTGTCATAATGGCCTTCATTTTGATGTGTGCTTACCTAGGTGATAGTTACATTTTTTGGTAAATGGTCTATAAATGCTACCACACTACCCTTTTGCCTACTAGGCTCTATTAACTACAAAATAAGTAGACTTATTTTGCTTGTCCTTCAACTTTCTACTCATATCCATTACTTAAATGATCAAACAGATGAACAGAGGTCCCAATTCAATTAAAAAAACTTAGATCATTCTTATGTTAGTCCATTATTCATTGCCATTGATACCTTTTAAGTTTTTCACCTAAAAACATATTAGCCTTGCATGACTAGGCTATTTGGACTGCTTCACAAACTGGTAGTTTGGATAGAGGTAGTAAAGACATTTCAAGTTAGTTCCATGGATCATATTAGCATTAAATGAGTATAATAAGTCTTGATATTTCCCTTTCAATTTTTTATAACTCTTAATTAGGCTTCAAAACATAATGTATGCCTAAAATATTTCAAACTTGTCTTTTTTAGTAAGTGTCAATATAGTTTCCATACCATTAGAAGCCATGGAAAATAGCCCTCTAAGTTGGTTACATGATCTAAGTGTTAGATAAGTAATTCTCAATCATTTGAATATAATTTATCTTAAAACTTCCTAGTCAAGTCACCATTAGGGTTTGAGGGAGGTTTAGGAGTGCTTAGGGGCCTTAGGGGTGGTTCATAGAGATCAGAGCTTGGATCTCTAAAGAAACTACACCAAACTCAAGCCAATAGAACTTATTACCTTCCTTGAAATGTTGGACACCCCATGCATAAGATTCAATTTGTGATGATCACTTGAATATTCTTTTTATGTGAAGAGCATTCTCTTTGAGTGACCATTGTGTGTCTATAATAAGAAGGGTATACTATAATAGTTTTTCTAGGGGTCTAAATTAGTCAAAAGGATTTAAAACATTGTTATGGCCCTCAACACTTGGGATAAAAACAATCTAACTTCCCAAATTGATCTTTGCTTCACCTTTTGAAGGCACAATCATGGTGGAGGTTATGGATTCGTCTATCTATAGACCTAAATCATTAATATTGTCTTAAACCTTAAGGTTTAAAGGCACTATTTCATCATCCCCAACTTGAAAATTACCTCAAGAACCTCAAAAAGTAGAAACACTAATTTGATAAAGATTTTAATCCCATTTGAGTGAATATAGTCATGGATTCCAACACATGTACCTTTTTTATTTTGAACCAATCATGGAAGTCACCCTAATGAGTATTGGAGGGCTTAAATATATGCTATAAGACTCAATCTCCCTCTCTAACCTCATTGTTTGCATAAACCATCCCAATTTCTTTGCTTTTGAGATCAAACTAGCACTTTCAAGGCCATTCCATATAACTTAACCCTTATACAAGAAACATAATAGTTCATTATGATGTTTATATGACTTTAAGATACCTTAAAGGTAATTTTATGACCAAATTATCTCATCTAAATGGGATTTGAAGTTAAACTCCACCATTGGGTCACTTTTGGGGTTTGTGTAGGGTTTGAGATGTCCACCATCTTAATGATGTTTCATAGAGTACAAAAATCCAAATTAGGAACAAATTCCATGAATTTGTATGGAAATTACCTCTTCATATTTAATAAATGGGTTGGGTTCCCATGCAGAGGGTGCTTAGAGATATGAATGTTAGAAGAGTAGGTTAGTGTTGTTTGCAAACCATTCTAAGTTCTTGTTTTCTTAAGGTTTGTTTATAAAGGTTATCCCCTAATTTCCAACCAATACTTCATGAAATTTTTTTCCATATGGAGAATTAAACTTCCCTAAAATTTTTGGCCTTGATCATGCATGTGGTGGAGTGGATGAGTATTTGAAGATGGTCCTTCAATTGACCATGAATAGGTTAACTAGCTCAAGCAAGGTTTGAAGGCATATAAACCATTCTATTCACTTACATGAACTTGATAAATTCTAACAATTATTAAACATCCTCATACATATCACATTCAACATTCAACTTGTTATAATACCTTGAAAGAACCTTAAGATGGCACTAGGGTCTATGTGTAAGCATATTTGCTTGACTATGTTATCCTATCTCCAAGGATTTTGACTATTGGTATAGGTATTAGAAATATAAAGGAGGTTAAACAATACTTAACCATAATCCCTTACTATATAAAAACCTTTTGGGGTTCTCAAATAGTTTTCAATACCTATATAACATGGATGCATCCTTTAACTCACTAAGAAATGTGATAGACAAGGCTTGGTATGAGATAAAATAGTGGGTATTACCATTATTTATCCATCCCAAGTGACTATATGAGTACCTTTAATGGGTCATTATTACCATTTTTAATAATTTATAATACTTATCCATGCCTGAAAAGGTCTTAATCACCATTTTGGCTTGAACTAGCTTCAAAATTCCTATAAATTATGTGCTTAAGTGTGAATATCATGAGTATATCCTTAAACATTATATATTGAGGTATTGGGACCATGGTTATTTCATTCATGTGTTGAGATTAATTATCATTATTATATTATGGTTTTATAATTATTTTTTCTTTACATACTTTACCCTCTACTTAGACTTAGGTCTCATGACTGCATATGATTATGGCATATCAAGAATGTTTAGGTGCTACTCTACCTTCTTAGTGGTGATAAGCATCAAGTTGCATTCTCAAAGGTATAAAAATTTAGCTTTATTATATGATAATTTACTTATTATCCCTTCTGAGATTAAGACACTGAAATAGACTAGTGATGTCACATGTAACCTCCTATCAGTATGATTGTCTATGGGAGCTTGGTTACCAAGCCTGTATAAGAAGAATGTGGCCTATAAAGTGCTTGAAAATATTTATTAAGAATATCATATCACCATTAAATTATTTGAGATTAACATTACCTAGTAATCATACCAATACTCATGCCTTGGATAGTCTACATAATGTCTCTTGGTACCCTACCACAGTATGCCTAAAAAGGATAGTTGTAGGTGCACATTTGCATTTCCAATCCACTATATGACCATATAGGTTCAAGACCCTATTGCTTCAAGATTTTTATGGTTTTAATGTATTATTTATGGATATTTATATGATTTATATTTAAATTTAATGGTGTAGGAGTGAACGAAGATGATTTTGGGGTGAATGAAGGTGAAAAATGGGCAACAAGGTTATAGCATAGTGTGAATGGTAGTGGAAACATAGTGAAAAGAATAGGATACGAAAATGGTGTGAAATAGAGACTAAGGAACCTGAATATACAAAACTTATGGATATTAGAGGCCCTCAAACATATACCTAAGTAATCTGAAACTTTAGAGGCATAAACAACCCTAAATTGAAACCTCAGAAACTCAAAACAACCTTAATTTCCACAAAAGACCTTAAACATTGCTAAAAAGGGACTCTATGGGTTTGAAAAAAATTGAGATTATTTATGTCTATGAGGCCACCATGAAGGTTCAAAAGTTTTTTCTCAAGGGAATGAGGATGATACACCATCATTCCAACACATCTTTATATGTTTTTTGAGTTACATTTAGAGCTCTGCAAATGCCATTGAGCTACTCACAATCTTGTCATACAGTGGTATTCAAACCTATAGAGTTCTTCTCTCCTTGAGTTATTCTAAGTTAAAAAGGAGGAATTAGACCTTACACCTAAGTAATAAGGCATTGGAAGCTTTGAAACAACTTTGCAAACTCATCAACCCAACCACAACTCCTGATTAAGACATTGAACTTCAATCCTTTGCATAGACTTATCTGTAGATCACACATAGGAGCTAGTCATGAAGGTTTGAAATTCATATGAGCACACATGTGTGATTTAAGTGATAAAATTACTATGGGAGTATCCTTCAAGACCTAATTAAATAACATTAGTTACTCTTTTGATCAGAACTATCAAAAATCCTTAAAAATTATTTAGTCCAAGTTAGCCTATACAGATGAGAGAGGCATAAGGATTCATTCAATTCTTAATAAATGTTCATAAATAATAGGAAAAGAAATCCACAAAAAAATTCCCATGGGTGAAATCTTCTTGATTCTACTTTATCTAGCTATGAGCTTGGGCCCCCACACTCTCTCCTCTGTACGATATGAACATGAACCTGAATATCTCTCTAATTATGGAAATGAGCTTAAGGGAGAGATGGAATGGTTTTTTAGCTTATATATCATTAAAAATAACTAATCTATAAACCATTTGACAATTTTTACCTCCATAAGCAAATTCATGACTCCACCTAGGCTGGTCCATATAGTATGGATCTGTACTACTAAAGAAACCTCTGTAACCTAACATTTTCTCTATAATTATCCTTGTTTCAGACCTAAAACATTGTTATCAAGTGTTGCGGAGGTAAAATAAGATCCATAAAACACTTTAAACTTGATGTTGTAAATTGAGGGAATTGAAAAGTCACTATTTAGCATGTGTGGGCCCATTTAGGAGGAATTAACATTGACCATGGTGCTAGTGGATTCAAAGGGGCATGAAATAGTCTAATGATGGCTTGATGAGATTTAGGAGGTCCATTAGAGGAATGTGGAGTGACTTAGTTGTTTATTAAGGCCATATTGGGTCTCATTTTGACCAAAAATTGTTGACTTTACACACATATATGACCTTAAAAGGGAATATCAGTTGGATTTTCTTGCTAAAACATATAAAAGACCCTTATGATCTATGACAACCTTAAATGACCCTTGAAACCCTTCTATGATGTTTATTGAAAGCTTGAAAGTGATAATACCTAATTTAGAACCAATGTGCTTATAGGCCTCAATCAAACTACCTCTTAAATTTACCTTCATCATGGCATGTCTTAATCAATTATTTATAACTAAAAAGTGGTAGGTTCCTAAGAAAAAAGGCAATTTTCTTGGAGAAAATGATTATTTTATAAGTCATAAATAATTATAAGGAATCCTATAGTTTATGAAATTTTAAGACTGTCCCTTGGTCTTATATATACTCATTCTAGTGATTAGTTTGATCATAATCTCAAAGACATGAAGAAAACAACTTCTTTTTCTTTCTACTAGGCTTGGCAATGAAGAATGGCCTTCAAGTTTGTTGTTGCTATGGATATTTGAAGAGGTTTCAGGTAAAACTCCTTTAATATGTGAAATAGAAATTATATGGATCCATTTAAATAACAAGATTTTGAATATTGGTCAACTTGGCTTTATGAACCATCCCTAACAAGTTGACTGTGGTTTTCTTCTCACTATTTCCTACAACTTATAGGTTTTGCTTTGGTTTGGTATTTTTCATACAATAAAATTGGTCATGTTGATTCTATATTATTTTAAATCCTTCATAAAATTCTATATATGGTTTTTTTCATGTTTCAAGTTGATATGATGGCCCAAATAACTCACTTTATATGAGGGAGTTGATATTGATCTTACATTCAAATTTCAACATTTGTAAAAGGCCTCTTTCTCTGTAATGAATTTGAAATGATGTGGCATGGTGTTTCACTCAGATAAATATTCATAATAACATCCTTATTTCAAAACTTTAAACATACAAGGTAAATAGTATTGAGTTTGCAATCCATTGGCATGCACAGTCAATTTTTTGCTTATTCTTACTTGCAGTGATAGGGAATCACATGTGTGGACCTATTTAACATTTTTCATGGAATTATAAAAAATATATTATGATATTTAACATGTTATCATATAAATATAATAAATTAAGAACCTCCACTTGGAATAATAAGGGATTGTGCTTGTGCCTCAGTCATACACATAGCCATAAAACATTGATATGCACCTATAGTTGCCTACATAAGTTTTGAAATGTTGAAACATGGTGTGGAAAATTTATGAAATATTTTATAAATCATCCATTGTTTGATCCCTTTAAAATATAATGGAGTTTTTAATAAGGTCAAATTCATAATAGCACTGCTCATACCATTTGACACATATTACCTGCACTATGGAAAGACCACCTATAGGTGGCTCAATAGAATTCTGAGGTAACATAGGGAAGTGTTGAAGCATAATAAAATATTTATTAAAAGTCTTAACATGTTGTTTTGATAATTATGGGTATTTTTGAGGGTTAATTTAGATAATATAAGTGGAAACTATGATTTGAGGTAGAATGACTATGCTCAGTGGTCAAATCCCCAAAATGTGAAAATAAAAAACTTCACTATTTTGTGAATATCATAGGATAGGGTTATAAGGACTTTTAAGGTATATAAATAGAAAAAAATAGTATCTTATACATATTATAATACCCTTTCAATATATAGAATCAAGATTACTAATGGAAGATGGTTACTGAGTAGCCTAAAATTGCATATTTATGCACTAAAATCAGTTAGTAGTAGTATCTACATGTCTGAGCTATAAGAGACTCCTCCATCCAATGTTGTAATACCAAACCATACCACCATGATATAATGGTTTTATATGGTTAAAATATAATTAATAACCTAAAATAATCATTAAAAAATGTTGATATAGATGGTTTGGGGTCCTAATCTACACCTATAAGTGTCCCATCATGCCAAATGTTCACCTACATCAGGGGTCAAAATCCTACACAATCCATGATTGAGGTTTAAAAATGGAATCATCAAGATTGGTATATGAGATATGTTTTTAAATGTTTCATGATACCCAAATGTGATGTGAAATCTCTCCTAATTAGGATCTTCATATACAGGGTTTTCCTCATTCAAACATAGTTGATTGTATTTGACTAAGAAAGGGTAGAGAGTAAAAAAGGTTAAGCTTTTTGATCTGAACATAACCTAGGGTGACAAAAATGAATCCAAAAACTTAAAAAATGATCTAATAAGGTTTTAATATTTCTAATTTAATGTTAAAAAGTCAAAATATCTATAGGTGGACCCATGTTCTATAAGAAACATAGTTAGTTGTAACTAAGTGGTGATAATGAACCTAAGCAAGGTGTATGAAAGAGTATGTGAGAGGATGGAGAGACAAATGAAGAATGGATAACATCCATCATGATCATGATAGTCTATATAGTATTTTTATAATGGATTTATAATATATAAGGTCTCAAATGAAGAATCACACAATTCATATAGTTGAATGGTCACATAGTCTACCTTCAAATAGTCTATCTTAGGTTTTTGAGAATTTATGAGGTCAAATCATTAGACCAAGGGCTGAAAATTGGTACACAAAAATTTTATGGCTTACATAATCTCCTCAAATAGTCATCATTATCTAATAAAATAGGGAGTGCCCTCTATTTTGTCTTAGATAGAGGGAACTCCCTTTGTACACAAACCCTGCAATCTTGGAAAGAAGGGATGAAATGAGAAGACCAAGAGCAATTTAAACCTTTAAGGGATGTTTTATAAGCTATAAAACACTTGGGAAAATATAGAAAACATATCATATAGGAATGAATCCCAATATGATGACCTAGACTCTCAAACTTATAGGTAGACCTACTAGGCATGGTTGGGCCTAGAATTCAAATGAGATTCACCTTCACTTAGAGATATTAATGATATTTATAATCCATATAGGCATGTTTTTGGGATCATAATAGAGGTGTTAAATCTATTGGTATGTATGGTAAATAATTAAAATGCTAATTTTGGACTTTAGGACAACTCAGGCCTATTGGAATGGAGAAAAGAGCTTGATAAGGTGATTTCAAATGCTCACATATTTCATGAGGCTTTACATGGGGATATAAGATGTTTGGAGATGTTAGAATGGGTACATGAAATCATGTTTGTGGATTTTTTTGTCAATTCCAATGTACCAACTTTATGAATGAAGATTAAGAGGTTAAAATAGACTTAGACTCACCAAAACCCTTGATAGTGATCAATTTGAGGAAATGAAAGAGATAATGAACCAAATAGGCATAGTTTTAAAAATAAAATTGATTGGATGTTATAGAGGACTAAGTCATGCTCCCTACCATTATGATTAGTTTTATAAAATCTATATGGATAGGGTATAAAACTAATTTTCTTGATTATTTTATACATTGTATGAGTTATAGGAGGTTTTAAGAGATGAGATCAAATTTGAGATTGAAATAGAGACCTAAGATAACTACCCATGTCCATTTTATACCTTGGAAAAACTCCTAAATATGGTTTAAAATAGATTCATTTCTACTAGACAAGACTAGCATATGACCATGATGGTCACAAGGGTTAAAACTCCGAGTGAGAGTCTTTTAAAGGTGTGATTGATGCCCCTAATGCCATCTATGGTATTGAAAAGTTTCATACACTCAATTTTATGAATTTTCATGTAAAATTGATGCCAATTTTGATGTCAAGTGTGAGGGGTGATAGAAAAGTGAGTTTCTTAGACTGTACATGGTGATGTTTCACTTCTAGAAGTTTTTAGATCATTAGGAATACAACCAATTCATGGAGAGGAATGTGTTAAACCCTAAAATATAATTTAAATAATTATACATGTACCTAATTAGTTTTTGTATGTTAAAATAAGCCTAAATCATGAAGTCAAATTTTTGAGCCAAGAAAGGGATTTTCATGCAACTTTTCATTAATGTCATGACTTTGGAAGCTACTTGTCTCTTCTAACCTTGTGTGGTACATTTTGTATCCTCTTATCATTCACAAGTAACTCATTTTATTAGCTTTACAAGTGTCCTTATGACCTTTGGACTTGTTTTTTCTCCTCTCTCTCTTTCTCAAGTTCTATAAGAACTAGCGATTTTAGCCTTTGTAAATCATGTTCCACCTAAGTATGGAAAATATCTAGTTATTTTCATAATATGGATCATTAAATAATACTAATTTTTACCTCTTCCATGACTTCTCATAGTGTGTTTTAATTAGATGATTGATCTTGCTTAGTGATGAATCTTGTTTCCTTATCATTGTTGTCTCATTCTCTCACATATTTACAAATGGATAGATTCTTTGTGTAGGTAATGTGAAGTGTTTTATTCTGTGTCAAGGTTGAATGAGTTAGTCTATTCACTAGTGCCATTCAAGGCCATTTTTCTAGTCCTAATCTAAACATTCATCACAATCTCATAATGAAATATTAGCGTGAGAAAATGCAGATTAGAAAAGTGTATGTTTGGTTAGTCCCTTGTTCTCATATGTAACATGTATATGGTTGGTATTCATAAATCCATCTAGTGTATCACCTCCCTTAGGATAGTTTACTTTCAATTTTCTCCCACTTTTCCTTCACAGTTTTAGGTGTAATAGTGATTTACAAGTGGTACATCAAGGGAATTAGCCCTGTCTAGATATTCACCTCATTCTTAGGCTACCCAAAGCTTAGATTTGTTTCAATTATTCCACTTGGATGAGGAGAGATGAGACATCTCCTCAAAGGGTGAAAATCTAAGTGACAACAATTTTTGGCATGCCCCGTGAGACTCTTAGTCCAAGAAGTTGAAAGATTTTTGGTGTTGACTTTTAACACATCATCCTTTAGAGGAATCTATCTAAACATTAATGGTGACTCTAATATTACATCAACTCTTCAAGTAACCTAGGTATTCCTTTTGAATATTTTTGATAATCATTCCTTATGTGCTTACTTCCTATTGAAGTTTCATGGCTGAATTTTGTGTTAAGTATTGTTTTACACTAGTTGGTGAGGTTTATCAAGCTTATGGAATTCCCTATCATCCTTGTCATGATCCTTACCAACTCAAATATGAAATTTTACATCTCTAATATCATTCTTCCCATCCTGGTCATGACTTCTATCAGCCCTCTTACACTCCTTATCCTCTTGAATATTCCCATCAACTTCAAGATAAACTTTTCCAAGAGAACCTAGCTAATAAAATTGAGGAGTTAGAGTTGATAGTGAAATTATTGAGTCAAGCTGTGATGGAAGGTTTAGAGATAAAAGAAGACCCTATGCTCAAACACACCTATCTAACCTTCTTTAAGAGGGTTAGAGTTGATAGTGAAATTGTTGAGTCAAGGTGTGATGGAAGGTTTAGAGCTAAAAGAAGACCCTATGCTCAAACACACCTATCTAACCTTCCTCAAGAAATACCCCAAGGTAAATTACATTTAAATAAAGAGATTGATAAATAGAAGGAATACAACCAAGCTATTTTATCCCAAGGTCTGCTTCCCCTTCCTCAAGAGTTTCCAAAAGGATCCCCTACAATTCATTCTCAATCTAGTTTTGAGTTATATGTTCTACCTCCATTAACTATTTTAGCTTGTCCTCACCCTCCCACCCTTTACCCTAGTGGAATTATGGTGTGGGAACCTAAAGAAGAGTATTTGGTTGAAATGAATTCAAAATTTCTTTTTGAAGAAAGAATAGCTCCTTGGAAACCTCATTGGGCTAAGTCACCTGATCTCAAGGTGCCTAGTCTTGGAATCACCAAGAAGGAGAAGGAGATTGAAGATCTTGCAGACCTTTAGAAGAAAATTTAGGCTATAGTATTTGATATGTAACATGATATCCCTTAATTGGTCCTAAATACTAAAGAAGAGGTGAGTCTTTCTATTGAGTCTTCTTGTTACATTGATAATGAAGAATGCCTTCCTTGTGTTAAAGAAGAAATCTTGGATGAAGTCCTTTTGGATTCTAAAGAAGAAGATGAAAGATATTCTCTTGTTTTTCCCCTTCACGATGCTGACCAAAGAGAAGATAACTTGAATTAGTAGTTTTTAAGCATTTGTAATGAGTTTGAGTCTCTCAAGGGGTCTAAAACTTCCTTAGAGCTGATTGGAAGTGATGATAAGTAAGATGACACTTTTCAAAATGTCATATATGAGCAATAAAAAGCCTATAATCATACTTGGGATGATCTATTTGAAATCATTGGAGAAGGTTAAACTCCTATTTAAGGAGACTATAATCTAGTCAAAAATGGAGAAGGTAGCCTTGACACTCAAGTATGCAAAGGAAAATCAACTTTTGAAATATGTCCTTTCAAGATACATATCCATCCATGATGATATGTTTGAAATAATCAAGATTAGATATCATCCTCTCAACCAATTGGGAGAAACACAATAGCTATTGAAAGATAGAGCAAGATTATATTGGCCTCAATCTTTTAAGGAACAAGGAACTACTCTTATTGAAGCCATGCCTAATAAAAAGATGCAAGTTGATCATGAGATGAAGAGTGGGAAAAATTAAGAGGTATGTTTCTAAGGAAAAGAGGATTATGTTTACATTGGAGACATATTTAAGGATGATCTACTTGAGATAAGATCAAGTAAAGTTTCAAGGAATAGGTCTGATCCATCAAGTATCAAATCTAAAGAGCAACATGCTTGGCACTATGTTTCATCTCATTAAGAAGGAGATGTAAGGAAATTTCCTTTTAATCCTATAAATGGAGGTATGATTAATTTTTAGTTGTATATAATGGTTTGTTTTTCCTATTTCCCTAAGTTCCTTGAGCACATGTGTATGTGTCTTGTTGGTGTGTTTGCTTTGCTTTATGTATGTCCTTTGTTTTGTGTGGTTGAGGTAGTCAAGTGGTCTTGCCCAGATCAAATCTTGTTGTCATTGGTAAAATTCCTCTTGTTTGTCTCAGACTTCAAATGAATCTATAAGCCAAATGGACTAATAAGGATATTGATATTTAGTATAATAGGCATATTACCCCTATGAGTCACCAATATGTTGACCAAATTTGACCCTACAAGTCAAATTAGGACCCCTATAGGTAAAAAAATTATTTTTAGGCATTTATGGGTCTAATATTATGTCATAGTGTGTATTATAATCTATTTGATCTACTTTAATGTCATCTTAGCCTTAGCCTTAGTCTAATTAGTCAATATATCATTTTGAGTCATTTTGAAGGTCATTAATAGAGCATTAAATGAGTTTTACACCCACTTTGGTAAATTTAAAGGTTAAAAAAGGTTATTTCACACCCAATGTGTCCTCATATGTCTTAATCAACTATTTATAACTAAACAATGGTAGGTTCCTCATAAAAAGGTAGTTTTTTTAAATAAAATGAGAATTTAATGAGGTATATAGAATTTTACAAACTCATATCACTAAAAAAAATTATGAGTGTCCCTTGGTATTCCATACACTAATTCCAATGATTTGTTTTATTAGAATCTTAAATAAATGAAGAAAACTACTTCTCTCTCGTTCCACTAGGCTTGGAAAGCAAAAATGGCCTTCATGTTTATACTTGCTATAAATAGTTGAAGAGGTTTCAATTAAAATACCTTTGGGAGGTGAAATTAAACTAAAATATATAAATTTCAATAAAAATTATTTAAATATTGGTCAATTTTTATTTATGAACCATCCTTAACAACTTCACTATGTTTTTCTTCTCACTATTTCCTACACCCTATTGGTTTTTATTTGGTTTGGCAATTTTCATACGATCTAGTTGATCATGATAATTATATATGATTTTAGATACCTCATAAAATTATATATATGGTTTTTTTCATTTTTTAAGTTGATTTTACAACCCAAACAACTCACTTTACAGGAAGGTGTTGATATTGATCTTGCATTTAAACTCCATTTTCAAAAGGCCTCTTCCTCTACAAGTTATTTTAAATGATGTATCATGTTGTTTTAATTATATAAATGTTCATGGTAACATCATTATTTCAAATTTTTCAACATCCGAGGTAAACAACATTGAGTTTGCAATCTATTGGTATGCACAATCAACTCCTTACTCAATCTTACTTGCAGTCATAGGGAACCACATGTGTGGACCTAATTAACATGATTCATGGAATTGTAATAAATATATCATGATATTCAAAATATTATAATATAAATATCATAAAATAATAACATCCACTTGGTATAAGAATGGATTGTGATTGTACCTCAATCATACACATAGCCATAAAACATTGATATGCACTTACAAGTGCCTATAAGAGTTTTCAAATGTTGAAACATGATGTGGAAATTTTGCTAAATATTTTATATCATATTTTTTTATCCATTTTAAATATAATGTATTTTTTCATAAACTCAAATTCATAATATCACTACTCATACTATTTCACACATATTGCCTGCACTATGGAATAACCACCTACAAGGGGCTCAACAAAGGTCTGAGGTATCATAGGGGAGTTTTGAAGCATAATTAAGCCTTACTTTAAATTCATAACATGTGGTGTTGATAATTACAAGTATTTTTGAGGTTTAAATTGGCTAATATAAGTAGAAACTAGGATTTGATGTGGAATGATTGTGCTCAATGATCAAATTCCTAAAATGTGAAAATAGAGAACTTCACTATCTTGTGAATATCATATGATAGGGTTATAAGTATTATTAAGGTATTTAAATGGAAAAAAATAGTATCCTCTACATATTAGAATATAATTTCAAGATATAGAGTCAATATTACTATTGGAAGGTTGTTATTAAAAAACCTAGATTTGCATATTTATGCACTAAACTCCGTCAATATTATCTAAAGGTTTAAGCTATAAGAGACTCCTCCATCCAATGTTGAAATAGAAAACCATGCCACCATGATGGAATGATTTTATATGTTGAAAATATAATTTATGACATAAAATAATCATTAATTTTTTTTGATATAGATGGTTTGGGGTCTTGATCTACACCTACAGGTGTGTCATCATGCCAAATGTTCACTTATAATAGGGGTCAAACTCCTACATAGTCCATGATTGAGGTTTAAACATATCAAGGTTAGAAAATGAGAGATGTTTTTAAATGGTTCATGATATATAAATTTTATTTGAAATATCTCCCAATTAGGATCATCATAAACAGGGTTTTCCTCATTCAAATATGGTTGACTATGTTTGACTAAGAAAGGGTAGAGAGCAAAAAAGGTTAATCTTCTTGATCTGAACATAACCTAGGGTGAGAAAAATGAATCAAAATAATTAAAAATTTATCTAATAAGGTTTAAATAGTTTTAATTAAATGTTATAAATTCATAATATCTATAGGTGGACCCCTATTTTATAAGAAACAAAGTTAGTTGTAACTGAGTGGTGATAGTTAACCTACGGAAGGTGTATGGAAGAGTGTGTGAGAAGCTATAGATAAAAATGGCTAATGTATCACATCCATCAAGATAATTATAGTATATTTAATCTTTTTATAGTGTATTTATAATAGATAAGGGTTCAAATGAAATATCATATAGTCCATATGGTTGAATGTTCACATAGTCTACCTTCAAATAGTTTGTCTTAGGTCTTTGAGATTTTGGGAGGTCAAGTCATCAAACCAAGGTATAAAAATTGGTACATAATATTTTTATGGCTTGTATAATATCATATAATAGGCACCATTATCTAATAAAATAGGGGAGTGCCCTTTGTTTTGTCTCAGACAGAGGGCACTCCCTTTGTAGACAAACCCTATGGTCTTGGAAAGAAGGGATGAACTGAGATGACTACGAGTTGTTAAAACCTTAAATGAATGATATATAAGTTGTAAAATACTTGTAAAAACATATAATACATCTCATATAGGAAGGAATGCCAATAGGATGGCCTAGACTCTCAAACCTACAGGTAGGCTTACTAGGCATGACTAGTTTGAGGAAATGAAAGAGATAATGCATCAAAATGGAATTTTTTACCTAGAAAAAAGATTTGATGTTGTATATAACTTAGTCATGATCCCTAAAATTAGTTTAGTTGTATGTAATCTATACAAATAGGGTATAAAATTAATTTTATTGATTATTTTATTCATTGTATAACTTATATGATATTTTAAGTGATGAGATAAAATTTGGGAGTGAGATAGATACTTAATATATCTCCCCATGTATATGTCATGCCTTGTAAATAATCATAACTGTGCTTATAAATAGATTCATCTTAGCTAGTCAAAACTGGGATAGTGAACATGATGGTGAGAAGGGTAAAAACTTCAAGTGAGAGTATTTTTAAGGTATACTTGATACCCCTATGTCTATGGAGGGTATTTAAAAATGTAATCCATTAAATTTTACATAATTCCATTTAAAATTGATTCCAATTTCGAGGCCAAGTGTGAGGGGTGACAAGAAAAGGAGTTTTTTAGAATGTAGATGGTGATGGATCACTTCCAGAAGTTTCTAGATGATCAGAACTACAACCAATGCATGGATATGAATGTCTAAAACCTTTACCTATAATTCAAATCATTATACCTATCCCTAATAAGTTTTTGGATGTTCAAATAGAGCTAAATCATGAAGGCAATTTTTTGAGCCAACAAAGGGATTTTCGCACCACTTTTCATGAATTTCATGACTTGGGAATCCACTTGTATCTTTTGACCTTGCATGGTCCATTTCACATCCTATTATCATGCATAATTAACTCATTTTTTTAGATTTACAAGTTTCCTTATGACCTTTGGACTTCTTTCTTCTCCTCTCTCTCTCAAGTTCTATAAGAACTAGCCATTTTGGCCTTTGTAAATCATGTTCCACCTAAGTATGGTGAATCCTTACTCATTTTAACACCATGGATCAATAAATAATACTAATTTTTAACTTTTCCATGATTTTTTAGTGTTTTTTACTTGTATGATTGATCTTATTTTGTGATGACTCTTGTTTCTTTAGTATTGTTGTCTCATTCTCGCACCTATTTGTAGTTAGAAATTTTCTTCTTGTAGGTCATGTGAAGTGTTTTATGATGTGTCAAGGTTGAGTGATTTAGTCTATTCACTAGTTCCATTCAAGGCATCCATTTTATTTTTCCTGGCCTAAACATTCATCACAACCTCATAATGAAATATTGGTGTGAGAAGATGTACATATGAGAACTGTATGTTTGGTTAGTCCCTTGTTCTCATGTGTAACATGTAGTTGGTTGGTAGTCCTCAATCAATCTAGTGTGTCACCTCCCTTAAGATAGTTTACTTTCAATTTTCTCTCCCTTTTCCCTCATAATATAAGGTGTAATAGTGATTTACAATTGGTACATCAAGGAATCTATCACTATCTAGAGATTCACCTCATTCTTAGGCTACCCATAGCCTAGAGGTGTTTTAATTATGCCACTTATATGAGGAGAGTTGAGACATATAAAAAGATGAAAATATAAGTTAAAATAATAAGGAGGTATATATAGTTTCCAATATATCTCTTAGGTGTCACTTTATCTACCCATAAGGTAGTTATTAATCTTGCATACCACTCTCTTTGGTTGCCCTCCATGGTTCTTTTGACGATTATTATCAAGTTCTTATTTGTGGAATTTACTAGTCGATTACCCTATGGGTAATATTTGGAGGATTCCTTGAGGTATATGTCATGACTAAGGGCCCACTCACATACTTTAGTAATACTAAAGGCCAAGGCATTATTATAGACTATGGTTGAAGGCACACCAAATCTAGTCATAAAACTCTAAGATAAAATTCTCATTGGCCTCTTTGAATGAAGTTGATTACACCCACATTTTGAATTATTCAATGGATATGATGATCCAATTACATGCATTACTATAAATGGAATGGATCAGTCATATGAAATCTAAGCCCTACTACATGAAGGTTTATTCAACTTAGATTAGTTACAAGGGAAGGGTAGCTAGCTTATGTTTTCTATTAAACATGGCACAATTTGAACACTTCCTCACCCAAGTATGTGAATCCTTAAAAAATTTAGGCCAAAATTATCCATCTCTAATGATTTTGGAGGTTTTGGTCTTGGCATCAAAGTTCCCACCAACAGGTTCATCATGAAATTATTTAATTAACTTATCAACTTGGACTGATTCAACACATCTCAAAAGCATGTCTCCTATGTCTTTATTAAATAAAAATCCCTATATCAAGACATAAAGTATAGTATATAATCTAAAGTTATTAATTTTGGCCCTATCCAAGACCATAGGACATTGGCCTATTTGAAAGAATTTGACCACATCATTGGTCTAGTTGAGGGGAGTGGTACTTATAAGTATCTACTGACTATCATGGACTACCAACACTTGATATTTTTCTTACTTTACCTCTACTTTAATATGATCACATATACCTCTATAACTAATCAACTTGGTAACTCTCACCTCAAGGTCATATTACATGCACTTTATTATCCACCCAGCTCTCTTATCATTCAAGTCTCTGTTGAGTATGAATTCTTTGATTGTTGGGTACACCACTGTGACTATGACCTTGTTATTAGACACCATGTGCCTACATTTATTCAATATCATAATGAAAATAATAAAATTATTCTAAAAATATATATATCTTTCCTCTTATTCTTCTAAGGCCTGACTAAATAAGGCAATTGGTTATTTTATGCCTTCACCATTATATTGCATAAACATAGAAGAAATTGTATCTGATGTAGGGAAAGCATACAAGAAAAAATCTTTGATAAAATAAATATTAAGGAGTGTATGGGATTAAGAGATGGACTAAAATATTCTCTTTCCTTCCTTGCTCCATATCAACTCTTTGTGTTTCCTAAGCATGTGAGTAAGATGCTTGACTAACTCTACAAGACCTAGGATAAATCTCCTTATAAAGTCAACCTTCCTTAATAATATCTAAAACTTTTCTTGTGCTTGGGTAAGAGTAAGGCCAATATTGATTCAAATATTTTAGGTTCTATAGAAAAACCATCCTTTGACACTACATGACCCAAAAATCTACCCTCATGAACAATAAAGATGCATTTCTTGAGATTTAAAGACACTCTAAATTGCCTATATCTATCAAAGACTAACTTGAAATGAGCCATGTGATATAATAGATCCTTTGAAAACATAGTTATTTCATCAAGTTATATGAGCACCATTTCATTTATTAACCCCTCAAAGGCAACATCCATTTCCATTTTGAAAATTTCCCAAACATTAGATGTTCTAAAGGGAATTTTCATATATGCATAAGTGTCACACGTTGTAGTGAAGGTAGTCTTATGTCTATCCTCCTCTTTGACCAAGATTTTATTATAACTAGACTAACCATAGATCAAGGAAAACCTATAATATATTTCAACCTTATAAAGTATATGATCCATGGAGGGAAATGGGTAGTGGTCCCTCAAAGACACCTTATTAAGGTCTCTAAATTCAACACATAGGTGTATCTCATCATTCTTCTTCCTCGCAGGCATAAGCTTTTCTACCAATGAGAAATGCTTGGTGGGTAATATTATCTTAGACTCAATAAATTTGAATAACCCCTTCTCATTAGCTTGTCCACATTAGGGTTGTGGTTGAAGACTCTTAAATGAGATAGCTCCTCAATAGATTAGTCTTCACTATATTCTTGGCATCCAATGGCATCATGGAAGTCATCTTCATCTTCCATCTCTTCTCTTTGCTTGTAGGGGTTCCTCAACACCTTCCTCATGCATTAACCAATGCATCTCTTCTTCCTTATCAACAACAGCAAACTTTTTCTTTTCTCCTACACATTCACTTGTGTACTTGGTGGCTTCTCTTAGACCAATCTCTTCATTGACCTTCACAAGGCTGCTCATACCTGCAATTACCCATTCAAAAATAACATTAGACATAAAAATAAGATACCATAATGTCGCCATGAGTGTCCTCTTAATGGACATTCTCATCTTTCCAAGTACTCTTCCTGGCACTTTATCTTTTCTTTCTTCTCTTCTCTTGTTCTCCTCAATGAGAACCTTCTTCTCAACTTCTTCCTCTTGCAGCTCACGTGGCACCCTTCTTATGTTCTTCAAGCCTCTATGGGCTTCTCTCTTCTTGGAAATCTCATTTTGCCTTCTTCTCCTCTTCCTTAGGAGATCTATTGGCCACTTCAACCTCATCTTCATTGGCCATACCCATGCTTGCTTGTCCATTGGCATCCAAGACTCATATTCATCTTTAATCTTAGCTAACTCTCTCTTCAAATTAGAAATCTCTTTATCAATTGCAATACTATCCATACCTTTGATGCTTGCTTTCTTCTTGGTATTCTCATGTACCTTGCTGCTCTGCTTTCTTCTCAGCAATATCTCCATCTCTGAGATCTTCACCCAAGTCTTTTCCACCTTGGTCTCTTGATCCCTTGTCTCACCCAAGCCTTTTCTCCTTGACTGGTCTTTTGACAATCTCCTTGATCTCACCTAGGCCTTTTGCATCCTAGTCTTGTTAGGATGCGAAACACTGGAAGCACACAATTGATTACCAAACCAAGCAACTTAATATGCAGGAATTAACCAGATTCAACAAGTAACTAGAATTTAGAATAACACAGAATATGAGAGACAATACACAACTTGAACTAATAACTCTTACAGAAAAGAATACAATAAAGAAGATGCCACTTCTTCTCCACCACCTCTTCAGAGGTTTCGCACACCTCAAGTGAACAGTAATTCTCTCCTCAAAGCTCTCTCTACTAGGTCCCAACACCCAACTCAAATACAGAGTTGGTGTTCACCTTACACCTGTGCTCCATGCACTCGACAAGTGCTCCACACACTCCACAAGTACTCAAATTACTTCAAGTAGATCTCCCATGAACCTGCAACAACCTGCAATTCAACAGACCATACTTATGGAAGGAACTGCCTTGCCTTCCTCTTAGCTCTCCATGTACTCCACGTACATACCAATGAGTACACACCATACTCCAAGTAGATCTTGCCTGATTCTGCTCCCTGTTATGTTGTTGTCTTATCTGATCTCCAACCTATAGATCAATACTAGTTCTTCACACCTATGAACCTTGACCTTGCACACACACACACCTGCAGATCAACGATCTTACTTACCATGTAGATATCCTATCATAGCCATGCTCACCTGATGACCAAGATCATACATACCTGAAGAATCTAGTTGACTCTCCAATCTAGCACCAACACAACTGGTACTGTGGCACTAGGAGGAATGCACCATTGCTCTACCTCACACACCGAAGGAGCTTATAATTATGCTCTCTTACTCCCTAACACTACTTTACAATACAACCATGAGTCTATTATATATATCTCATCCAAACAATAATTAGACACCTAGTACAATAATTAGATCCGTAGCTCTTAGTCTATAATTAGCACTAAGCATGCAAACACTTGGTTCGTCAACCAACTACTCATAATAAACTCAAAGTCAAACCACACAGGCGATCGACGCCGGTCCCTGTCCGCTTGGGGCTCATCAACACCGGCCAATCTCTGACCGATGTCAGTTGCTTCTTATCTCCTTCCTATCGACGTCGGTTGGCCTGACTAACGCCGATGTCCATGGCACTCAGCAACCCTTCTGCACCCTCCTCCATGTTTGCATCAGTGAAGCTTTTAGCTCCACAACTTAACAATCTCCCACTTGGAGATAAACAGCTATAGTGTACCTATACCTGTACTCTGTCTAATCTATTTCCTAGTTTTTATCCCTCTTTAAGCTCCCACTTGAAGACTAACCACCACACATCCCATGGTGCACCACCTGTCATCTGAGTACCCTGCCACATCCAAACCTACAAACACATGTAGTGAAGTCCTGACCTTGCATGTATACCTACTGCTAGTCCCTCTCAAATCCCTGAGAACCCACTTCCCCAAATTGGCTCCTAACTCTCTGACAGCTCCCACTGCATGGGAAAACTCAGGTCTATACTAGACCTCATGTGATTTCAGACACTGTACTTGTCTAGCCCTTAGTGTGCTCCAGCTTTGCATCCTGCATAATGAACCTTGCCAACACCTGATTCACATCAGCTCCCACTGGAGACAAAATCAACCTGTGATCTTCATGCCTCCCATGTCAAAGAATTTCACTGCTCCAAACTCCTCCTAACATGCCACTAAAACTAATCTTACCCTTAGCTCAGCAAAACCCTGTATGTACAAACTTGCTAGCTAGCATACCATCCACATACAACAATAGAATGATGTTGCAATCACCATCCCCTGGTAAGTCAAACCACAATAGTTACCCTGACATTGACTGAAGCCATGCTCCATCCTCCACCTGTCAAAACTTGTACCACTGTCCTGCAGCTTCCTCAAGACCATATGCCTGGTCTTCTATCTCACATGTCCGTTCACTCTATTCTTCAACTAAGGAATCCATTTGTCTCTATGTTTTTGCACCAGCTGGCAACCCTACCAAAATTCCCATTTGGTTTTGCATCATATCCCTGCCATGCTCCCACCTGTTTCCTGGATCCTTCCTGCTCTACAATCAGCAACGAGTATAAAGAAGAGGAACAACAAATTTGAGGGCCTACTTATGTCTTCAATCCTCTGTATGGGTGTTTGAGACTCCTTGACAGCATGTTGTCCACCCAAAATCCATTACAGTGATCGACCTCAGTCACTCCATAGTCTGTATTCGATCGACATCAGTTCCCATGCATCTATCCCTGACTACCAACCTGCCAACATTGGTGTCGCTATTGCCGATGTTGGTCCTTTTGACCAATGTCGGTTACTCTGACCGACATCGGTCTTACCCTACCTAACATCACCAGCTTTGGTCTGCATATGACCGACATCGGCACCTGTCTGTTCGACGCTGATTCCTCCTAATCGATGCTGGTATCTGTGTTTGCCTGTGAGTGATGACTTTTTACCCGCGATCTCCTTTGAATCAATCTCCATGTCCAAACTACTCTACTCAAAAGTATCTAGCACCATCCACTGGTTTCTATCTACCATCTCCTCTAAGAACACCAAGGCTTTCCAGTTCTTAAGCCTATCAAATATATCTTTCACTTAAGAACATGCATCTCCTTCCTGCTCATGTGACCAAGCCTACGAAGCCACTTTTCCACAACAGAAGAAGAATTAGTAATATAAACAAGTTGATAAAGAGTACCTGTTTTCTTACCACCAGCTAATTCAATTGTATCCACTATGAGAGTTCTTGTGCATCTCTCATCACCCAATATTTTTGAAGAAATTAGCCATATCTCCAAACCTGGGACCTGCATGACCTTCATCAACACCTGTGTGTTGGCCGCCTGCAATTTCATCTTCACTTCCCCTTTGCCAATTATTTGGCAAGGCTCACCAGCTCCTCTACCTCGGGCTACATGGAAAGAGGCAACCGAATCTTTTATCCAAGATTCAACTTTATCAAAGAAACCTCTTAGAGCATCCTATGCCACATCACCTGCAACATCTGCTTCTTCAGTTCCTTCTTGCTGATCTTCCACAAACTAAAAATATTCTTTTACCTACTCTTTCTTTCCATGGGACCTTAAGTGACCATCTATGCTTTTCAACTCCTCCATTCTTAGCTTACTTTCATTTTCCATTGCTCTAATCCAACTCAATCAGAAACCCTTGAGAGTGACATGTAACCAAACACAAAACCTACTCCCTACAACCTTAGCTCTAATACCACTTGTCAGGATGTGAAACACCAGAAGCACATAGTTGATTACCAAACCAAGCAACTTAATATGTGGAAATTAACCAGATTCAACAAGTAACTAGAATTTAGAATAACACAGAATATGAGAGACAATACACAACTTGTATTAATAACTCTTACAGAAAAGAATACAATAAAGAAGATGCCACTTCTTCTCCACCACCTCTTCAGAGGTTTTCCACACCGCAAGTGAACAATAATTCTCTCCTCAAAGCTCTCTCTACTAGGTCCCAACACCCAACTCAAATACAGAGTTGGTGTTCATCTTACACCTGTGCTCCACGCACTCCACAAGTACTCAAAGTACTTCAAGTAGATCTCCCATGAACCTACAACAACCTGCAATTCAACAGACCATACTTATGGAAAGAATTGCCTTGCCTTCCTCTTAGCTCTCCATGTACTCCACATACATACCAATGAGTACACACCATACTCCAAGTAGATATTGCCTGAATCTGCTCCCTGTTATGTTGTTGTCTTATCTGATCTCCAACCTATAGATTAATACTAGTTTGGCACACTTGTGAACCTTGACCTTGCACACACACACACCTATAGATCAATGATCTTACTTACCATGTAGATCTCCTATCGTAGCCATGCTCACCTGATGACCAAGATCATACATACCTGAAGAATCTAGCTGACTCTCTAATCCAGCACCAACACAACTGGTACTGTGGCACTAGGAGGAATGCACCATTGCTCTACCTCACACACCGAAGGAGCTTATAATTATGCTCTCTTACTCCCTAGCACTACTTTACAATACAACAATGAGTCTATTATATAGATCTCATCCAAACAATAATTAGACACCTAGTACAATAATTAGATCCACAGCTCTCAGTCTATAATTAGCACTAAGCATGCAAACACTTGGTTCATCAACCAACTGCCCATAATAAACTCGTAGTCAAACCACACAGGTGACTAATGCCGGTCCCTGTCCACCTGGGGGTCACCGATGCCAGCCGATCTCTAACCGACGTCGGTTGCTTTCTGTCTCCTTCCTGTCGATGTTGGTTGGCCTGATCGACACCAGTGTCTATGGCACTCAGCAACCCTTTTGCACCCTCCTCCATGTCTGCATCAGTGAAGCTTTTAGCTCTGCAACTTAACAAGTCTTTTTATCCTCTTCTCAATCCTGCAGCAACTCTTTATACAACACTTCAACAAACATAAATCACAAATCCAAGCTTACCTTGCTTTGGATCTTCCTCTTGAGCATCCACTATGCTCTCTTACTTTTGAGCTCTCCAAACTTCTCTTCTCAATTCTTCAAGCTCCATCCTTTACCTCACCTAAGTCTATTTCACCTTAGTCTTTTGGCAAACTATCTAAGTTTCTTCTTGGATCTTCTTCTTCTTCTTGAGCCTTAATGGCTTTAAACCATCCTTTTTTACCTATTTTCTTCTTAACAAAATAAACTCAAATCAAATATCACAAGTTATACATACCTTTTCTTTAGTAAATCCCAAGAGCTTCAAGCTCTGATACCAAATTGGTGCACTATTGTCCCAGACTACTCTTCTACCAAAATGATGCACTGGTCTCAGATACACTACAAATAGGGTAAACTATGTTTCAAGATAGAATCAACCATGTCAATTTATTTACCTCTTTGTCAAGTCCTGATCTGTGGCACATTTGCTAGGGGTAACCTCATTATTATCATAAACATACTTCCCACTGATTCATTCAAAATCATACAAACATGACCCTGCAGAGTCCATAAATTTAAGAAGGTGTTGATACTAAATTGATGCACTGAGATCAAACTTCAAATAATGACATTTACCCCTTCTGACATTGAATGAATAGGCAATAAGTATCTACCATTGATTCTGATTGACACCATATCCTAAGCCTTATTAATGACTATGTATTTCATCCAGAACATTACTGTATTGTACACCAATAACAAAACTCATTACTAAAAATGAGTCATCTATTTATCCATCTCATCTAATGTTATCTTGGGCACAACTGTCTAAATTACATCAATCATACCATAATGAAAACAGGCATCAACAAGTCATATACCATAATATGTATTCTCTTACTTTTTTGAGACAAGTGAAGTGATGCTATGCTCACATGGACTATCACCTGAGCCAACATGCCCGATTCTGAATCTCATTGTTACAATTAGTATATTCCTCCACCATCAGCCTCATATTACATTGCCCCTTTCAAGCCATAAAAAAAATAGTTTGCTCAGGCTATTAGCCACCTCCATCAGTCTCTTTCAATTCATGGATGCCCCAGAGTGTGCTAAGAGACTATTAAGAGAATGAATGTTCACATAAGCATATTTGCAAATCTAAATGAAGTGGATTATTTAAAGCAATAGCAAAACTTATTACTGTAGATGAGCCTTCACAAAATAAACCTCCTCCTCCTTCAACTTGGCTTATGACTACTAAATGGAGACATACGCTTTAGGTTTAAATACCTTATGAATAGGTGTGATAAGAATCCTTATAGGCTCGCTCCTTAGTTTGCATCAAAATGAACTCTGTCCCAGCTCAAGTCTATATTAATGGAACTCTACCTTCACCCAAGGCTTAAAAATCCTTCAAAAATAGGCATCTCCTTCTCACCTTTGTGATTATGCATATACCTTGTAATATATCATTTATCCATGGCCTCCTTAATAGCCTTGGCCAACATCCTAGCCTCATTCCTTCCTTCTACATCCCTCTATTCTCTCTCTCATTCATAACATTTTCATTTGACTTTCACTATCTGCCTTCTGCAGATGCATCATTCATTCATACACTTCCCCAAATCTCACAATAACATTCGCCGTCTCCTTCAGCGCCACTCCATAATCACTCTATTGTGCTTGCACCTACACCCGTCTCTTCCTAAAGGAGATTCTCCTTTTTCCTTCTTTTTTTCTACGTCTTGTTCTCTCTTTTCTTCTTACAACAACTTCTCTTGAAGAGAGGTCCTTTCCTCTCTGTCCTTCCTCTCCTATACGTCCCTCTCATTTCTCCTCCTCTTTCCTCTTCATTACATTCTCTACATTCCTCTCATCCCCTTTTTTCCTCCTTTTTTTTAAATTCTCTCTTTTGCTATTTTTAAGAGTATTTCTTTCTAACTTCTATGCCCAATTTTGGGCTGAAGGTAAAACAGAAATAGTTTGTAATTTTTAACAATATACTAAGGTTGAAATCATTTCAACCACTTCCCCCTTATTTCCTCAACAACCCAACAATTACCTTTTTACTTTTACTTTTTACATTTATTCCTCCTTAACAACATTTAGGAGGGAAAATACAATAATATGAATTCAAATACAAACTAAGACATGACTTGCCATTGTAGATGCTCCTGCATCATCTCATGACTGCATATGATTATAGCATTTCAAGAATGTTTAGGTGCTACTCTACCTTCTTAGTGGTGATAAGCATCAATTTGCATTCTCAATGGTATAAAAAAATACCTTTATTGTATGATAATTTCCTTATTATCCCTTTTGAGATTAAGACACTGAAATAGACTAGTGATGTCACATGTATCCTCCTATCAGTATGATTGTCTATGGGAGCTTGGTTACCAAGCCTGTATAGGAAGAAGGTGGCCTATAAAGTTCTTTAAAATCTTTAGTAAGAATCTCATATCACCATTAAATTATTTGAGATTAACATTACCTAATAATCATACCAATACTCATGCCTTGGATAGTCTACATAATGTCTCTTGGTACCCTACTATAGTATGCCTAAAAAGGGCTAGTTGTAGGTGCACATTTACATTTCCAATCCACTATATGACCATATAGGTTCAACACCCTATTTCTTAAATATGTTTATGGCTTTAATGGAGTATGTAGGGATATTTACATGATATAGGTGTGGATTTAATGGTGTAGGAGTGAATGAAGATGATTTTGTGGTGAGTGAAGGTGAAATATGGGCAAAAAGGTTAGAACACAGTGTGAATGGTAGTGGAAACATAATGAAAAGAATAGGTTATGAAAATGGTGTGAAACAGAGACTAAGGACCCTAAATATACAAACCATATGGATATTAGGGGCTCTCAAACATATACCTAAGTAATCATGAAACTTTAGAGGCATAAACATGGTATACCCAACCCTAAATTGAAACCTCAGAAACTAAAAACAACCTTAATTTCCATAAAAGACCTTAAACTTTACTAAAAAGGGACTCTATGGGTTTGCAAAAAATTGAGATGATTTATATTTCTATGAGGTCACCATGAAGGTTTAGAAGTTTTTTCTCAAGGTAATGAGGATGATACACCATCATTCCAACTCGTCTTTATATGTTTTTTGAGTTACATTCAGAGCTCTGCAAATGCCATTGAACTAATCACAATCTTGTCATACAGTGGTCTTCAAACCTATACAGGTCTTCTCTCCTTGAGGTATTCTAAGGTAACAAGGGGGAACTAGAACTTCCACCTGAGTAAGAAGGCATTGGAAGCTTTGAAACACCTTTGCAAACTCATCAACCCAACGATAACTCCTAATTAAGACATTGAACTTCAATCCTTTTCATAGACTTATCTGTAGATCACACATAGGAGCCAGTCATGAAGGTTTGAAAGTAATATGAGCACACATGTGTGATTTAAGTGATAAAATTACTATGGGAGTATCCTTCAAGACCTAATTAAATAACATTAGTTAATATATTAATCAGACCTATCAAAAATCCTTAAAAATTATTTAGTCCAAGTTAGCCTATAAAAATGAGAGAGGCATAAGGATTCCTTAAATTATTAATAAATGTTCATAAATAATAAGAATAAAATTCCCCAAAAAATTTCCCATGGGTGAAATCTTCTTGATTCTACTTTATCTGGCTATGAGCTTGGCCCCGCATTCTCTCTCCTCTGTATGAAATGAACATGAACCTAAATATCTATCTAAATATGGAAATGAGATCAAGGGAGAGATGGAATGGTTTTTGAGCTTATATGGCACTAAAAATAGCTTCTCTATTAACCATTTGACAATTTTTACCTCCCTAAGCAAATTCATGACTCCACCTAGGTTGGTCCATATAGTATGGATCTGTACTACTAAAGAAACCTCTGTAACCTAACATTTTCTCTATAATTATCCTTGTTTCAGACCTAAAACATTGTTATCAAGTGTTGTGGAGGGAAAATAAGATCCATAAAACACTTTAAATATGATGTTGTAAATTGAGGGAATCAAAAAGTCACTATTTAGCATGTGTGGGCCCATTTAGGAGGAATTAACATTGACCATGGTGCTAGTGGATGCAATGGGGCATGAAACAATCTAATGATGGCTTGATGAGATTTAAGAAGTCCATTAGAGGCATGTGGAGTGACTTAGTTGTTTATTAAGGCCATATTGGGTCTCATTTTGACCAAAAATTGTTGACTTTACACACATATATGACCTTAAAAGGGAATATAAGTTGGATTATCTTGCTAAAACATATAAAAGACCCTTATGATCTATGATAAACCTTAAATGACCCTTGAAACCCTTCTATGATGTTTATTGAAAGATTGAAAGTGAGAATACCTAATTTAGAACCAATGTGCTTACATGCCTCTATCAAACTACCTCCTAAATTAACCTTCATCATGGCATGTCTTAATCAATTATTTATAAATAACAAGTGATAGGTTCCTAAGAAAAAAGACAATTTTCTTGGAGAAAATGATTATTTTATAAGGCATAAAGAATTATAAGGACTCCTATAGTTTATGAAATTTTAAGACTATCCCTTGGTCTTATATACACTCATTCTAGTGATTAGTTTGATCATAATCTCAAAGACATGAAGAAAACAACTTCTTTTTCTTTCTACTAGGCTTGGCAAGGAAGAATGGCCTTTAGGTTTGTTGTTGGTATGGATATTTGAAGAGGTTTCAGGTAAAACTCCTTTAAGAGGTGAAATAAAAATTATAGGGATCCATTTAAATAACAAGATTTTGAATATTGGTCAACTTGACTTTATGAACCATCCCTAACAAGTTCACTATGTTTTTCTTCTCACTATCTCCTACACCTTATAGGTTTTGCTTTGGTTTGGTATTTTTCATACAATAATATTTGTCATGTTGATTCTATATTATTTTAAATCCTTCATAAAATTCTATATATTTTTGTTTTCATGTTTCAAGTCGATATGATGGCCCAAATAACTCACTTTATATGAGGGAGTTGATATTGATCTTACATTCAAATTTCAACATTTGTAAAAGGCCTCTTTCTCTGCAATGGATTTGAAATGATGTGGCATGGTGTTTCACTTAGATAATTAGTCATAATATCATCCTTATTTCAAAGGTTTAAACATCCAAGGTAAATAGTATTGAGTTTGCAATCCATTGGCATGCACAGTCAATTTTTTGCTTATTCTTACTTGTAGTGATAGGGAATCACATGTGTGGACCTATTTAGAATTATTCATGGAATTATAAAAAATATATTATGATATTTAACATGTTATCATATAAATATCATAAAATAAGAACCTCCACTTGGAATAATAAGGGATTGTGCTTGTGCCTCAATCATACACATAGCCATAGAACATTGATATGCACCTATAGTTGCCTACATATGTTTTGAAATGTTGAAACATGGCGTGGAAAATTTATGAAATATTTTATAAATCATCTATTTTTTAATCCCTTTAAAATATAATGGAGTTTTTCATAAGGTCAAATTCATAATAGCACTACTCATACCATTTGACACATATTACCTGCACTATGGAATGACCACCTATAGGTGGCTCAACAAAATTCTGAGGTATCATAGGGGAGTGTTGAAGCATAATAAAACATTTATTAAAAGTCTTTTCATGTTGTGTTGATAATTATAGGTATTTTTTAGGGTTAAGTTAGATAATATAAGTGGAAACCATGATTTGAGGTGGAATGACTATGCTCAGTGGTAAAATCCCCAAAATGTGAAAACAAAAATCTTCACTATTTTGTGAATATCATATGATAGGGTTATAATGAATTTTGATGTATATAAATAGAAAAACATAGTATCCTATAGATAGTATAATACCTTTTCAATATATAGAGTCAAGATGACTAATGGAAGATGGTTATTGAATAGTCTAAAATTGCATATTTATTCACTAAAATTAGTTAGTATTATCTACATGTCTGAGCTATAAGAGACTCCTCCATCCAATGTTGCAATACCAAAGCATGCCACCATGATATAATGTTTTTATATGGTTAAAATATAATTAATAACCTAAAATAATCATTAGAAAATTTTGATATAGATGGTTTGGGGTCCTAATCTACACCTATAAGTGTCCCATCATGCCAAATGTTCACCTACATTAGGGGTCAAAATCCTACACAATCCATGATTGAGGTTTAATAATGGAATCATCAAGGTTGTTATATGAAATATTTTTTTAAATGGTTCATGATACCCAAATTTGATGTGAAATCTCTCCTAATTAGGATCTTCATATATAGGGTTTTCCTCATTTAAACATAGTTGATTGTATTTGACTAAGAAAGGGTAGAGAGTAAAAAATGTTAAGCTTCTTGATCTGAACATAACCTAGGGTAAGAAGAATGAATCCAAAAACTTAACAAATGATCTAGGAAGGTTTTAATATGTCTAATTCAATTTTTTAAAGTCAAAATATCTATAGGTGGACCCATGTTCTATAAGAAACATAGTCAGTTGTAACTAAGTGGTGATAATGAACCTAAGCAAGGTGTATGAAAGAGTATGTGAGAGGCTGGAGAGATAAATGAAGAATGGATAACATCAATCATGATCATGATAGTATATATAGTCTTTTTCTAATTAATTTATAATATAGAAGGTCTCAAATGAAGAATCCCACAGTTCATATGGTTGAATGGTCACATAGTCTACCTTCAAATAGTCTATCTTAGGTCTTTGAGAATTTATGAGGTCAAATCATTAGACCAAGGGCTGAAAATTGGTACAAAAAATTTTTATGGCTTAGATAATCTCCTCAAATAGTCATCATTGTCTGATAAAATAGGGGAGTGCCCTCTATTTTGCCTCAAATAGAGGGAACTCCCTTTGTACACAAACCCTGCAATCTTGGAAAGAAGGGATGAAATGAGAAGACCAGGAGTTATTTAAACCTTTAAGGGATGTTATATAAGCTATAAAACACTTGATAAAACATAGAATACATATCATATAGGAATGAATCCCAATATGATGACCTAGACTCTCAAACTTAGAGGTAGACCTACTAGGCATGGTTGGGCCTAGAATTCAAATGAGATTCACCTTCACTTCTATCTCTTAGTGATATTTAAAATCCATATAGGTAGGTTTTTTGGATAATAATAGAGGTGTTAAATCTATTGGTATGTAGTTTAAATAATGAAAATGTCAATTTTGGACTTTAGGATAACTCAGGCCTATTGGATTGGATAAAAGAGCTCGATAAGGTGATTTCAAATGCTCACATATTTCATGAGGCTTTACATGGGGATATAAGAAGTTTGGAGAGGTTAGAATGGGTACTTGACATCATTTTTGTATATTTTTTTGGTAGTTCCAATGTACCAACTTTATGAATGAAGCTTAAGAGGTTAAAATAGACCTAGACTCACCAAAACCCTTGATAGTGATCAATTTGAGGAAATGAAAGAGATAATGAACCAAATAGGCATAGTTTGCACAAAAAAAGGATTGTATGTTGTAGAGGACTTAGTCACACTCCATACCATGAGGATTAGTTTTATAAAATCTATATGGATAGGGTATAAAACTAATTTTCTATACTATTTTATACATTGTAAAAGTTATAAGAGGTTTTAAGAGATGAGATCAAATTGGAGATTAAGATAGAGACCTAAGATATATACCCATGTCTATTTTATACCTTGGATAAACTCCTAAATATGCTTTAAAATAGCTTCATCTCAGCTAGACAAGATTGGCATATGAACATGATGGTGAGAAGGGTTAAAACTCCAAGTGAAAGTCTTTTTGATGTGTGATTGATGCCCCTAATGAAATCTATGGTATTGAAAAGTTTCATACACTCAGTTTTATGAATTTTCATGGAAAATTGATGCCAATTTTGAGGCCAAGTGTGAGGGGTGATAGAAAAGGGAGTTTCTTAGACTGTATATGGTGATGTTTCACTTCTAGAAGTTTTTAGATGATTAGGATTACAACCAATTCATGGAAAGGAATGTATGAAACCCTCAACTATAATTTAAATCATTATACTTGTACCTAATTAGTTTTTGTATGTTAAAATAGGGCTAAATCATGAAGGCAATTTTTTGAGCCAACAAAGGGATTTTCATACAACTTTTCATTAATGTCATGACCTGGGAAGCTAATTGTCTATTCTAACCTTGCATGGTACATTTTATATCCTCTTATCATTCAAAAGTAACTAATTTTATTATCTTTATAATTGTCCTTGTGACCTTTGGACTTGTTTTTTCTCCTCTCTCTCTTTCTCAAGTTCTATAAGAACTAGCCATTTTAGCCTTTGTAAATCATGTTCCACCTAAGTATGGAAAATACATAGTCATTTTCATAATATGGATCAATAAATAATACTAATTTTTACCTCTTCCATGACTTTTCATAGTGTGTTTTACTTGGATGATTGATCTTGCTTAGTGATGAATCTTATTTCCTTAGCATTGTTGTCTCATTCTCTCACATATTTACAAATGGAAAGATTCTTTGTGTAGGTAATGTGAAGTGTTTTATTATGTGTCAAGGTTGAATGAGTTATTCTATTCAATAGTGCCATTCAAGGACCTTTTTTCTAGTCATAACCCAAACATTCATCACAACCTCATAATGAAATATTAATGTGAGAAAATGCAGATTAGAAAAGTGTATTTTTGGTTAGTCCCTTGTTATCATATGTAACATGCATATGGTTGGTAGTCATAAATCAATCTAGTGTATCACCTCCCTTAGGATAGTTTACTTTCAATTTTCTCCCCCTTTTCCTTCATAGTTTTAGGTGTAATAGTGATTTACAAGTGGTACATCAAGGGAATTAGCCCTATCTAGATATTCACCTTATTCTTAGGCTACCAAAATCTTAGAGTATGTTTCAATTATTCCACTTGTATGAGGAGAGATGAGACATCTCCTCAAAGGGTGAAAATCTAAGTGACAACAATTTTTGGCATGCCTAGTGAGACTCTTAGTCCAAGAAGTTGAAAGATTTTTGGTGTTTTCTTTCAACACATCATCCTTTGGAGGAACCTATCTAAACAATAATGGTGACTCTAATATTACATCAACTCTTCAAGTAACCTAGGTATTCCTTTTGAATATTTTTGATAATAATTCCATCTATTCTTACTTCCTAATGAAGTTTCATGCCTGAATTTTGTGTTAAGTATTGTTTTACAATAGTTGGTGAGGTTTATCAAGCTTATGGAATTCCCTATCATCCTTGTCATGATCTTTACCAACTCTAATATGACATTTTCCAGCTCCAATATCATTTTTCCCATCCTGGTCATGAGTTCTATCAGCCCTCTTATACTCCTTATCCTCATGAATATTCCCATCAACTTCAAGATAGAATTTTCCAAGAAAACCTAGCAAATAAAATTTAGGAGTTAGAGTTGATAGTGAAATTATTGAGTCAAGGTGTGATGGAAGGTTTAGAGCTAAAAGAAGATCCTATGCTCAAACACACCCATCTAACCCTCCTCAATAAATACCTCAATGTAAATTAAATTTAAATAAAGAGATTGACAAATAGAAGGAATAAAACCAAACCATTTTATTGCAAGGTCTGCTTCCCCTTCCTCAAGAGTTTCCTAAAGGATCCCCTACAATTCATTCTCAATCTAGTTTTGAGTTCTATGTTCTACCTCCACTAACTAGTTTAGCTTGTCCTCACCCTCTCACCCTTTACCCTAGTGGACATATGGTGTGGGAACCTAAAAAAGAGTATTTTGTTGAAATGAATTCATAATTTTTGTTTGAAGAAAGCATAGCTCCTTGGAAACCTCATTGGGCTAAGTCACATGATCTCAAGGTGCCTTGTCTTGGAATCACCAAGAAGGAGAAGGAGATTGAAGATCTTGCAGACCTTTAGAAGCAAAGTTAGGTTATAATAGTTGAAATGTAACATGAGAGAATTTAATAGGTCATAAATTCTAAATAAGAGGTGAGTCCTTCTGTTGAGTCTTCTTGGTATGTTGATAATGAAGAATGCCTTCCTTGTGTTAAAGAAGAAATCTTGGATGAAGTCCTTTTGGATTCTAAAGAAGAGGATGAAAGATCTTCTCTTGTTGTTTCCCTTCACGATTCTGACCACAAAGAAGATAACTTGAAGTAGTAGTTTTTGATCATTTGTAATGAGTTTGAGTCTCTCAAGGGGTCTACAACTTCCTTAGAGCTGATTGGAAGTGATGATAAGTAAGATGACATTTTTCAAAATTTCATAGATGAGCAAGAACAAGCCTCTAATCAAACTTGGGATGATCTATTTGAAATCATTGGAGAATGTTAAACTCCTATTTAAGGAGACTATAATATAGTCAAAAATGGAGAAGGTAGCCTTGACACTCAAGTATGCAAAGGAAAATCAACTTTTGAAATATGTCCTTTCAAGATACATATGCATCCATGATGATATGTTTGAAATAATCAAGATCAGATATTATCCTCTCAACCAATTTAGAGAACCACATCAGATCTATTTAAATATAGAGTAAGATTATATTGGCCTCAATCTTTTAAGGAATAATAAACTACTCTTATTGAAGCCATGCCTAATAAAAAGATGCAAGTTGATCATGAGATGAAGAGTGAGAAACAATACAAGGTATGTGTATTAGGAAAAGAGGAATATGTTTACATTGGAGACATATTTAAGAATGATTTACTTGAGATAAGATCAAGTAAAGTGTCAAGGAATAGGTCTGATCCATCAAGTATCCAATCCAAAGAGCAACATGTTTGGCACTATGTTTCATCTCATTAAGAAGGAGATGCAAGGAAAATTCCTTTTGATCCTAAAAAGGGAGGTATGATTAATTTTTATTTGTATATAGTGGTCTATTTTTCCTATTTCCCTAAGTGCCTTGAGCACATGTGTGTGTGTCTTGTTGGTGTGTTTGCTTTGCTTTATGTATGTCCTTTGTTTTGTGTGGTTGATGTAGTCAAGTGGTCTTGCCTATATCAAAGCTTGTTGTCATTGGTCAAGTTCCTCTTGTTTGTCTCAGACTTCAAATGAATCTATAAACCAAATGGACTAATAAGGATATTTATATTTAGTATACTAGGCATATTACGCCTATGAGTCACCAATATGTTGACCAAATTTGACCCTACAAGTCAAACTAGGACCCCTATAGGTAAAAAAATTATTTTTAGGAATTCATGGGTCTAATATTATGTCATAGTGTGTATTACAATCTATTTGATCTACTTTAATGTCATCTTAGCCTTAGCCTTAGTCTAATTAGTCAATATATCATTTTGAGTCATTTTAAAGGTCATTAATAAAGCATGAAATGAGTTTTACACCCTATTTTGGAAATTTAAAGGTTAAAAAAGTTTTTTTCACACCCAATGTGTCCTCATATGTCTTAATCAACTATTTATAACTAAAAAATGGTAGGTTCCTCATTAAAAGGTAGTTTTTTAAAAGAAAATGAGAATTTAATGAGGTATATAGAATTGTACAAAATCATATCATTTAAAAAATTTTAGGAGTGTCCATTTGTATTCCATACACTCATTCTAGTTATTATTTTTATTATAATCTTAAATAAATGAATAAAACTGCTTCTCTCTCCTTCCACTAGGCTTGGAAAGCAAAAATGGCCTTCACGTTTATACTTTCTATAGAAATTTGAAGAGGTTTCAATTAAAATAACTTTGGGAGGTGAAATTAAACCAAAATATATAAATTTACATAAAAAATATTAAAGTATTGGTCAATTTTAATTTAAGAACCATCTTTAACAACTTGACTAGGTTTTTCTGCTCACTGTTTCCTACACCCTATAGGTTTTTATTTGGTGTGGCCATTTTCATATGATCTAGTCGATCATGATAATTATTGATGATTTTAGATACCTCCTAAAGTTATATCTATGTTTTTTTTCATGTTTCAAGTTGATTTTGAAACCCAAACAACTCACTTTACAGGAAGGTGTTGATATTGATCTTGCATTTAAACTCCACCATTTTCAAAAGACCTCTTCCTCTACAAGTTATTTTTAATGATGTATCATGTTGTTTTAATTATATAAATGGTCATGGTAACATCCTTATTTCAAATTTTTCAACATCCAAGGTAAACAACATTGAGTTTGCAGTCTATTGGCATGCACAGTCAACTCCTTACTCATTCTTACTTGCAGTCATAGGGAATCACATGTGGGGACCTACTTAATATGACTCATGGAATTGTAATAAATATATCATGATATTTAAAATGTTATAATATCAATATCATAAAATTATAACCTCAACTTGGCATAATAATGGATTGTGATTGTACCTCAATCATACACATAGCCATAAAACATTGATATGCACCTACAAGTGCCTATAAGAGTTTTCAAATGTTGAAACAAGATGTGAAAAACTTTGATAAATATTTTATATCATATATTTTTTTTATTCTTTTGAAATATCATGGATTTTTTCATAAATTCAAATTCATAATATCACTACCCATACCATTTCACACATATTGCTTGCACTATGGAATGACCACCTACAGGTGGCTCAATAGAGGTCTGAGGTATCATAGGGGAGTGTTGAAGCATGATGAAACCTTATTTTAAATTCATATCATGTGTTGTTGATAATTAAAATTGTTTTTGAGGTTTAAATTTGCTAATATAAGTGGAAACTAGGATTTGATATGGAATGATTGTGCTCAATGATTAAATTCCTAAAATGTTAAAATAGAGAACTTCACTATTTTGTGAATATCATATGATAGGGTTATAAGGATTTTTAAGGTATTTAAATAGAAAAAATATTATCCTCTACATATGAGAAGATATTTTCAAGATATAGATTAAATATTACTATTGGAAGGTTGTTATTAAAAAGCCTAGAGTTGCATATTTATGCACTAAACTTAGTCAATATTATCTAAAGGTTTAAGATATAAGAGACTCCTCCATCCAATGTTGAAATATAAAACCTTGCCACCATAATAGAATGATTTTTTATATTGAAAATATAATTTATGACATAAAATAATCATTAAAAAATTTTGATATAGATGTTTTGGTGTCTTGATCTACACCTACAGGTGTCTCATCATGCCAAATGTTCACCTATAATAGGGGTCAAACTCCTACATAGTCCATGATTGAGGTTTACAAATATCAAGGCTGGAAAATGAGAGATGTTTTAAAATGGTTCATGATTTATAAATTTTATTTGAAATCTCTCCCAAGTAGGACCTTCATATACAAGGTTTTCCTCATTCAAATATAGTTGACTATGTTTTACTAAGGGTAGAGAGACAAAAAGGTTAAGCTTCTTGATCTGAACATAACCTAGGGTGAGAGAAATGAATCCAAATACATAACAAAATTATCTAATAATTTTTAAATATGTCTAATTAAATGTTATAAATTCATAATATCTATAGGTGGACCCCTATTTTATAAGAAACAAAGTTAGTTGTAACTGAGTGGTGATAGTTAACCTACGAAAGGTGTATGGAAGAGTGTGTGAGAGGATAGAAAGAAAAATGGAGAATGCATCACATCCATCATGATAATTATAGTATATATAATCTTTTTATAGTGGATTTTTAATAGAGAAGGGCTCAAATGAAGTATCATATAGTCCATATGGTTGAATGTTCACATAGTCTACCTTCAAAGAATTTGTCTTAGGTCTTTGAGAATTTGGGAGGTCAATTCATTAGACCAAGGTATAAAAAATGGTACATAATATGTTTATGGATTTTATAATATCATATAATAGTTATCATTATCTAATAAAATAGGGGAGTGCCCTTTATTTTGTCTTAGACAGAGGGCACTCCCTTTGTAGACAAACCCTGTGGTCTTGGAAAAAGGGGATGAAATGAGATGACTAGGAGTTGTTTAAACCTTAAATGAATGTTAGATAAGTTTTAAAGTACTTGGAAAAACATATAATACATCTCATATAGGAAGGAATCCCAATAGGATGGCCTAGACTCTCATATTTACATGTAGGCCTACTAGGCATGACTAGTTTGAGGAAATGAAAGAGATAATGCATCAAAATGGAATTTTTTTCCTAGAAAAATGATTGTATGTTGTATATAACTTAGTTAGGATCCCTAAAATCAGTTGATTTCTATGTAATCTATATAAATAGGGTATACAATTAATTTTATTGATTATTTTGTTCATTGTATAACTTATATGATATTTTAAGTGATGAGATAAAATTTAGGAGTGAGATAGATACTTAATATATCTCCCCATATCAATTTCATTCCTTGTAAATACTCATAAGTGTTCTTATAAATAGATTCATCTTAGCTAGTCAAAACTGGGATAGTGAACATGATGGTGAGAAGGGTAAAAACTTCAAGTGAGAGTATTTTTAAGGTATAATTGATGCCCTTAAGTCTATGGAGGGTATTTAAAAATGTAATCCATTACATTTTACATAATTCCATTGAAAATTGATGCCAATTTCGAGGGCAAGTGTGAGGGGTGACAAAAAAAGGAGTTTCTTAGAATGTAGATGGTGATGGATCACTTCCAAAAGTTTCTAGATGATTAGGACTACAACCAATGCATGGATATGCATGTATAAAACATTTACCTATAATTCAAATCATTATACCTATCCCTAATCAGTTTTTGTATGCTCAAATAGAGCTAAATCATGAAGGAAATTTTTTGAGCCAACAAAGGGATTTTCACATCACTTTTCATGAATTTCATGACTTGGGAATCCACTTGTATCTTTTGACCTTGCATGGTCCATTTCACATCCTATTATCATGCATAATTAACACATTTTTTCAGATTTACAATTGTACTTATGACCTTTTGACTTATTTCTTCTCCTCTCTCTCTCAAGTTCTATAAGAACTAGCCATTTTGGCCTTTGTAAATCATGTTCCACCTAAGTATGGTGAATCCTTACTCATTTTAACACCATGGATCAATAAATAATACTAATTTTTAAGTTTTCCATGATTTTTCAGTGTTTTTTACTTGTATGATTGATCTTATTTTTTTATGACTCTTGTTTCTTTAGTATTGTTGTCTCATTCTATCACCTATTTGTAGTTCAAAATTTCCTTATTGTAGGTCATGTGAAGTGTTTTATGATGTGTCAAGGTTGAGTGATTTAGTCTATTCACTATTTCCATTCAAGGCATATTTTTTAGTTCTCCTAGCTTAAACATTCATCACAACCTCATAATGAAATATTGATGTGAGAAGATGTACATATGAGAACTATATGTTTGATTAGTCCATTGTTCTCATGTGTAACATGCAATTGGTTGGTAGTCCTCAATCAATCTAGTGTGTCACCTCCCTTAAGATAGTTTACTTTCAATTTTCTCTCCCTTTTCCTTCATAATATAAGGTGTAATAGTGATTTACAATTGGTACATCAAGGAAGCTATCACTATCTAGAGATTCACCTCATTCTAAGGCTACCCACAACCTAGAGGTGTTTTAATTATGCCACTTATATGATTAGAGTTGAGACATATCAAAAGATGAAAATCTAAGTTAAAATAATAAGGAGGTATATATATTTTCCAATATATCACTTAGGTGTCACTTTATCTACCCATAAAGTAGTTATTAATCTTGCATACCACTCTCTTTGGTTGCCCTCCATGGTTCTTTTGATGATCATTATCAAGTTCTTATTTGTGGAATTTACTAGTCGATTACCCTATGGGTAATATTTGGAGGATTCCTTGAGGTATATGTCATGAATAAGGGCCCACTCACATACTTTAGTAATACTAAAGGCCAAGGCATTATTATAGATGATGGTTAAAGGCACACCAAATCTAGTTATAAAACTCCAAGACAGAATTCTCATTGGCCTCCTTGAATGAAGTTGACTACACCCACAAATTTGAATTATTCAATGGCTATGATGATCCAATTACATACATTAATATAAATGGAATGGATCAGTCTTATGAAATCTAAGCCCTACTACATGAAGGTTTATTCAACTTAGATTAGTTACAAGGGAAGGGTAGTTAGCTTATGTTTTCTATTAAACATGGCACAATTTGAACACTTCCTCACCCAAGTATGTGAATCCTTAAAAAATTAGGCCAAAATTATCCATCTCTAATGATTTTGGAGGCTTGGGTCTTGGCATCAAAGTTCCCACCAACAGGTTCATCATGAAATTATTTAATTAACTTATCAACTTGGATTGATTCAACACATCTCAAAAGCATGCCTCCTATGTCTTTATTAAATAAAAATCCATATATCAAGATATAAAGTATAGTATATAATATAAAGTTATTAATTTTGGCCCTATCCAAGACCATAGGACATTGGCCTATTTGAAAGAATTTGACCACATCATTGGTCTAGTTGAGGGGAGTGGTACTTATAAGTATCTACTGACTATCATGGACTACCAACACTTGATATTTTTCTTCCTTTACCTCTACTTTAATATGATCACATAGACCTCTAACTCTAATCAACTTGGTAACTCTCACCTCAAGGTCATATTACATGCACTTTATTATCCACCCAGCTCTCTTATCATTCAAGTCTCTATTGAGTATGAATTCTTTGATGCTTGGGTACACCATTGTGACTATGACCTTGTTATTAGACACCATGTGCCTAAATTTATTCAATACCCTAATGAAAATAATAAAATTATTCTCAAAAAAAATATATCTTTCCTCTTATCCTTCTAAGGCCTGACTAAATAAGGCAATTGGTTATTTTATGCCTTCACCATTATATTGCATAAACATAGAAGAAATTGTATTTGATGTAGGGAAAGCATACAAGAAAAAATCTTTGATAAAATCAATATTAAGGAGTGTATGGGATTAAGAGATGGAATAAAATCTTCTCTTTCTTTCCTTGCTCCATATCAACTCTTTGTGTTTCCTAAGCATGCGATTAAGATGCTTGACCAACTCTACAAAACCTAGGATAAATCTCCTTATAAAGTCGACCTTCCCTAATAATATCTAACAAAATTATTGTGCTTGGGTAAGATTAAGGCCAATATTGATTCAAATCTTTTAGGTTCTATAGAAAGACCATCCTTTGACACTACATGATCCAAAAATCTACCCTCATGAACAATAAATATGCATTTCTTGAGATTTAAAGACACTCTAAGTTGCCTATATCTATCAAAGACTAACTTGAAATGAGCCATGTGGTCTAATAGATCCTTTGAAAACATAGTGATTTCATCAAGTTATATGAGTACCATTTCATTTATTAACCCCTCAAAAGCAACATCCATTTCCATTTGGAAAATTTCCCCAACATTAGATGTTTTAAAGGGAATTTTCATATATGCATAAGTGTCACATGTTGTAGTGAAGGTAGTCTTATGTCTATCCTCCTCCTTGACCAAGATTTTATTATAACTAGAGTAACCATAAATCAAAGAAAACCTATAATATATTTCAACCTTATAAAGGATATGATCCATGGAGGGAAATGGGTAGTGGTTCCTCAAAGACACCTTATTAAGGTCTCTAAATTCAACACATAGGTGTATCTCACCATTCTTCTTCCTCGCAGGCATAAGCTTTTCTACCAATCATAAATTATTGGTGGGTAATATTATCTTGGACTCAATAAATTTGAATAACCCCTTCTCATTAGCTTGTCCACATTAGGGTTGATTGGCCTTTGTTTTTTCCTTACCAATTTTACATTGTTTTCTAATTCTATGTTGTGTCGGGAAAGCTTGGGGTCAAAGACATTTATATCATGTTATTCCCATGAAGACACATCAATATACTCCTAACACAAGGAAATTAAGGAACTTTCTCTTCTATTGTGTTTACTTTTCCCAACTTATGTAGCTTGTCCTTAAAGATAACTATCTTCTCATAATCTCTTCTTTAGTTGAGATACCAACCTTATCCCTTCTCCTCTAATAATATTCATTAAATATGATTTATAATTTCACTAATCCATTAGACAATTTATTACACCTTAGCTACAATATCTAATGATCAAACTAAACTTTTAATTTACCCTAATTTTTATGGTAGAATTCTACCTCTTGCATGAGAAATCACATAATCTACTCATCACTATCAAAGACCTACCAAATAACCTCATTACCAAGTACATATGGCCTACATATAACCTTAATTTATGATTTTACTTGAGTTCCCATGACTCAATATGGAATTTTGTATTGGGTACCAATAGCTACAAGTCTATCCACGTGGTGATTAGACTTCCTTGGTATAGAATGGATGTGAAATGCCAAAAAGTCCTCTATGAGGTCCCATACTTAGTGTTTTTAGGCTTTAAATAGATGGTTTTTTATTTAAATAACACCCCTCACTTGCTTCACTATAAGATAACTATCACCTTTCACTTGTAGGATTTTGATTCCCCTCTTCCTTGCCTCTTGTACCCATATATAAGGGCTTCATACTCAGTTGTGTTTGAAGTACAAATAAATTGGAATCTCACTAATGATTAGTAATTCTAATTTAAAGGGGACACTAACATAATTTAAAGGGGACACTAACATAACTCTAGAACCACTACCATTATTTGATATTGAGCCATCAAAGAACAAGGTCCATATGCCATCATGTTCTTGAATTGAGCTTGTAAGACTAGAAATAACATCCCATTCTTAATACATGTAGTATACCCCTAGGTTTACCTCCTCAATGGTATTTTAGGGGTAAAATCCATGGTTATAAATTACCCATTCATCAAGGAATAGATATGATATGCCTTCAAGATGATCCTTGGGTTCTTGATCACTAAAATTTTAATCCTCATCAAGTATGGTATAATTTACATTAGAGAGGTTGGGCATATAGGGTTATAAATGGAACCTAGAAATAGGTTCAGACCTAATAGTGACTCTGGCCCAATATCTAGTCCTAAAGACCATGTATGACCAGTCAGATGAAATGTATCCCCCAATCTTTGCATTAAAATCCCTAGATGGCATAGGGTAAAGTATCGAGGTAAGTCAATAACCATGACATATTGTGAGATAGTGAAATTGAGGTAAGCTTCTAAAACAATTTTAAGATACTTTAAGACACCTATTATCTTTTTGGGAGATCCATCTAATTTCAAGACTCCTTTCTCATTAGGCTCATACTTGAGTTCTAGTTTATTAGCTATGGCCTTTGGCATGATTGAGGTAGAGGCACCTCTATCTATCATGCATTTGTGGACAAGATAACCTCCTATTATGACTAAAAAATAGAATGGGGGTGGTCTAGCAACCTTGGGAGCTTGGACCTCACTAGGCTAACTATCATTAACATAAATTACACTTGCCTTTTTAGTTTGCTTGTTCATGAGAGAGAGATTGGAGATCTTTTGTTGGAGAATGTATTTCTACCCTAAAATGAGTAGAGAATCCCACATAATAGTTTTAACATTGGATCTCTTCATGTATTCCAAGATTTTGAATGGATAACTTGCACTCTTTGGTTGTAACTTGGAAGTGGAGGAATCACTTGTGACTTGAGTAACTTGAGGAATGAATGGATTCTTCTACTATTGCCCATGAGTTTAAGGTGTTTACTAAGTTGGAGATATTTTTTTGATTTTAATTTGAGTGTTAGGATGTTGAGTCACTTAGGGGTATGTGGGAGAGACCTTGGACTACCCTAAGTTATCATCAACCATTATCCTTTTAGCCCTTATGTGGGATGCAACTGTATAATCTAATTTTAGTGAATTCTATCCCAAGTTTATTTCCACATTCTCAAAGGTGTTCTATCCTTCTTGTAAATTCACAAAGGTGGTGTTAGTAGGTGATTTTCTCACATTTCCCTATTGTTGGCTTGGAATTTATGTTGATGTCATGGTAGGAATATCCCATGAGTCATTGGAGAACCTTGTGGTGGAGGAAACATAGTGTCATGAGCTTAAAATGGAAGAGTCTGCTATAAAAATGAATTATAATATGTTTCCCCTTTTGTAGACATCACCATATAATTTTATTTCCCCCATGGATAAAATCATTAACCTTATTATGCAAGATTATTTTGTGTTGGCACCAACACCCTTGAGCTACTTACAACATTGGGGTTATAGATGTTTTAGGTTCTAGCCTATGTGATCTGAGCTAGGCTTGTTGGTTAGGTGGACAAGGGGGTATTTTGTAAGGATAAGATGAGTATGGAGTTTGATATGGGGATGATAGGGTCTTCCTCTTTAGGGCTACTAAATTATTATTTTATGCTTTTAACAGCCCTTAAATATTTCCAAGACTATCTACTTGACTACCATTAATTTTTTCTCAATTATGTGGAGTATGAAATGGAGAAATGGTGGGGGTAATATGTTGGAGCTTAGGAAATATGGAAATCAAGGGTATAGGAGTCAAATTTCTTGCTTATATTTGTTAATTCTTTGCCCTTATATAAATTTCGTATGCATCTAGTAATGTGGTCCCACCCATGGACTGTATCATTATAGAAAAATTACAATTCAAGACCATAAGGTAGTATATGAAAGCATAATTGGGCATAGGTATAATGATAATAGGGATTATATCCAAAGTATTTTGAAATATGTAGTTAAAATCAATGATAGATTCCTGGGGTACCCTCTTAATTGAGGTGAGTTTTTCAACTAGTGACACGTGGTCACTTTTATCTTCAAAGAGTTTACAAAGGAACTCACTGTTTCTATTCAAATTTTGTTTTAAGATTTCAAAGGAGAGAATTAAAGAAACTTAAGAAAGAATGGTCAAGGCTTGATGTGTACCTGGATAAAGTTTGCTCACCATAATCTAGACACTGTGAATACTCCTCTTTGGCTGTGGAGGAATGACACTTGAAAGAAGCTGTCGAACTGATCACAGTTGCCGGCGTCAGTTGGTAAAGGTGCCGACGTCGGTTAATATGCTGATGTCGGTTGTGGTAGTGACCAACGTCGGTCAGGGCAAATAGCTTGGATGAGGTCTAGGCAGGTCTGTGGTCTGTGGATAGAGTCTGGTTAGGGTTTTGGTCTATGGACAAGGCCAAGGAAAGGTCTAGGTTTGTTACCAGTCTTGAGACAAAGTTTTTAAGATTGGTTGAATGGTCTGGGGTCTGAGTCTGAGAGTCTAGTTAAATGGGCAGAATGTATGGTCCAATAGAGGATGAAGGAAACAGGGAAGATGGATAAGTCGAGATTCAGGTCTGGCTTGGTTAATAGTCTGGTCTAGGGAGATATTGTTTGAAAGCAAATAACTAAAAAGAGAATAAAAACACAGACAATATACTTACCTGTGCCTTGTAGAAGGTGTGGTACTGATGATTCTCGTACCTGCTGTTGATGTAGCTTGTATGGAGAACCTGTTACTGATGGAGAATCTAAAATAGTTGCTGCACTTGAGGGAGAGAGTGGGAGGCTTGATCGAGAGATTTCGCAGATTGACAGATGGTCAAAGATTAGGATTTGTCAGTTGCTTCCAGGGATTCACTAATTTTTGATTTGGATCCTCAAAGAGTCAAAAGAAATGGTTAAGTATAACCGACGTTGGTGACTCCGTCGGTGTCAGTCAACACTTGGCTGACGTCGGTGGGGTTAGAATGGGCAAAAAGAGCCACTAAGCCCATTTTTCATCCGCCAAGTGCCCTATCCATTGAAGAATGCTGAGGGTTGGGCTAAATACACACGAGAGTTTGTTAGGTGGTTAGAAGAATTAGGAATAGATCTTGGGTGAGTCACAGGATAGGAATTAGTCCGAGGCGAGGTGTCCCAGGCGAGGTGTCATGGGTGATGTGTCCAAGGAGGGGGGTTAATTCAAAATAAATTAATTATTTTAAATTAGTAATTGTTAGGAATGGTTAGGAATGGACTAAGGGGAAAGTGACCAAGGGTTAGACACTATTTAGGTGTCTACATTTGCCCCTTTTTGTCTTATTGGTTGCTCTAAGTGAACTGTAAGACAAAAATAGGAGTCAGTTGCCCCAAGTATGGGATAAAGTTGATTTCATCTTGTTGGTTGTTCAAGTGAATTGCAAGACAAAAATAGGTGAGAGTTGGTTGTCCCGATTATGGATGAGGTATCCCCCCTCAAACTAGGAGTCGAGAGAAAGGAACCGGGAATCGGGTGCTGATTTGATAGAGAGTGGATGAAAAGGGTGAAGAGAGAGTGAGAATGTTGCAAAAGTTGTGATTGCATGCACACTACATCACGAGGATGGTCAGGTCAAATTGTCATAGGTCAAGGGTCAAGGAGTGCCAAAATTGAAATAACCAGTCCCCAGCATTTAGTCATCTACTAATTGGGTTATTCAATCTAAGCTAAAGCTCTAGTGGTCATCGTGTTCCACGTATCCCAGGCTTAGGAAGTGCTCCTGAAAACACAAAAAAGTCACAAGTAGTGCAGATCAACTGGCTTGCGATCCTATACTTGTGAAGGTCAAAAGTGTGCACACAATTTTGCTAACCAATCATGAGGTAGCATACAGGCAAAAGCAACCAAGGCAAATGCTTTGGAAGTGGTCATGGTTTTAGGAGATGGGCATGATCTCCAATGTCTGGTGGTCGATGGATGGATGCAAAAAGCGATTTAAATGTGCCCCAAGGGGCCAAAATGACATGGTCTTAAGGACTTGACTGATTGGGGCATGATTTTGGTCATTTTGAAGAGGGATGAAGTTTTTAAGGCCACCGACGTTGGTTATATAACCGATGTCAGTGTCAAAAAGAGAATGACGTCGGCGAAAGTCGACCGACATCAGTGGCTTAGGGCACACCAATGTCGATGTCGGCTGCCTACCAAATCTGACAAAACCGGATTGGCGGCCCACCAAAAGTCATTTGCTATTTGATTGAGAGAGAAAAGGAGCTCTAGAATTTGTTGAGTGAAAGTGACCCAAAGCTGACTGAGGAGCTGAGCGAGGTGGCAAAGAGACATTGGTGGAGAGAAGAAGTTGATTGGACGCTGCAGGGATGCGTTTGAATCAGCAGGAGCGTGTAGAGCCATTGGGACAGAAGAGATGGCAGAGGGGAGTAGAGGACCCACGGGAGGTCTACCACTAGCGGCACCAATTGTGCCACCATGCCGGTGACGCTGGGACAAGGTAGGAGGGTCTTTAAACCCTATTTGATTCATTTTGGTTTTGAAGTTAGTTTTTGAAATTTTTATTATTTAAGGTAGAAATCGAGGGGGAGGGTAGCTAGGAAGGTGGGTAAAGAGTCTAGGACAGGTTAGGAGTGATTTAGAGGGTTTTTTGGGGGGGTTTAGGAGATAAAATGGGGAAGCCCTAAAAATTAGGGCTCACCCCATTCAGCCCTAAGGCCAAACCAGTCGCCGACGTCGGTGATCCTGCTGGCATCGGCTGACCAGCGACCGGCATCAATCACTAATTGACCGACGTTGGTTAGGTGAGTGCCATTGCCAGCACGCTAACTGATATTGATGGCTGCCTGGTCAGAAATGGTTCTAAAAAATGGTCAAGCCGAGAGGTTGAAGCTACGCCAAGGGCTTTTTGGTGTCAGGGTAAGCATAGATAGTCAGAATGGTTGGTAAAATAAGAAAAGTAGGAATAATTTTAACATGAAATTGACTCTATATGGATGCAAGCGAGGTAGACTCTGATGCTATAGGATTACCTCCTGACCTTACTGATGTGGATGCACGGAGGCGTGTCAGTGGAGGAGTGGGTGCAGATGAGTGCAGTCAGGCTAGGCAGGCTGAGACGCTACTGTAGAGTGGCGAGGTACGTAAGCCTTATGGTGGCTTTGATTGAGTGGTGGGACCATGCCACCAACACCTTCCACCTACCTACGGGTGAGATGATGGTCATGATCGAGGATGTGTACCAGATTTTGCAGTTGCCGGTACACAGAGCAGACCTATATGCGTGCTTGAGAGAGGTGCAAGACATCCATATGGTTACATTGTTTGGAGAGCACATCATGGAGACAAGCTACCACTTAGCGAGTTTTGCATATGAGCCGTTGTATGCAGCGGATGAGGATGCACATCGACTAGCCATCCTAATGATGATCAGCATCATAGTGTATGCATTGTTAGATGTAGAGGGTGGTAGGTTTTTGGTTGCTATGACTGGAGTTTTGATGGATATGCTAGAGCAGCAGACCGTGTTCGCTTGGGCACCAATGTTTTTGGCCCAAGTGTATAGAGAGTTGTGGGGTATCAGCTGGTGGCAGAGGTACAGTCTATGTGTGGGTCACCTTCTGCATTGTTAGGCTTATGAGCACATCATAGTCACACGACCTCTCAGCCTCCCAGTGGTGATCCAAGCCAGTTTTAGAGTTGGATTCAGGTGATGGGGTGAGGTTATGGCACAGACATAGGTGGATGGAGTGGTCAGGGACATTGACCACTACAGAGGGGTACTGGAGGCCTTGATTCTTGTAGACATCATCTAAAGACCATACTTGGTCTATCCAGCATTCAGAGACCAGGGAGAGCAGCTGGTTGGTGTTCAGAGTAAGCAATGGGTCAAAGGTAGGTGAGCTAGTGAGCTTGAGAGGATCCCTGTAGAGAGAGTATGGTGCTAGTATGGGCTGCTACAGGATGTGCCTCCTACTTTTCCACAGTACAGGTGGGATGACATAGAGGTGCCGCTCCCACTGCTAGAGGAGACAGAGGAGCCCAATTTTGAGGAGTTACCAGTAGGACCTGGGATAGCCAATCCAAGGTGCATAGAGGCCTACACGACATGGTGGGTAGGACAGTATAGAGGCATACGGGTGGGTCCCCAGCCAGATCTATAGGCTATTATGAGGGAGCGGGATACAGCCCACGAGGAGAGGGACACTGCACGGCAGGAGAGAGACACAGCTCAGGCCTAGGTCTTGGTTTTGCAGGGGTAGCTAGTCAGGGTTATAGAGTAGCTAACTGAGATGACAGGTTGGGTAGAAGTGTTGATAGGGTAGGTCACTCTACTACAGGGACAACTAGCGGCAACCCAGACACAGGCATTGATAGGGTAGAGTTTTGGAGGGTAGGGCCCACTACAGTAGCTATCATTTTCATAGGAGGTAGGACCATCAGTATCAGTGCACCGAGGTCAACCATAGCCACAGGGGTCAGGACAGGCCATAGGAGTAGGGCAGATGGGTTCATCACATACTGTATCTATGGTTAGATACATTGATGTGCTGGACGAGATCACGTATTATGAGAGGGCCATCAGGGGGTTCCCTTAGATACAGTGATACTCAAAGATGAGGGTGGAGTAGAGCCAATAGAGATCAATGTCGTGAGTGACGGCTTTAGGGTCACGTAGACGGTAGAGATCAGAGGGAGGAGAGGATACAGCCTCTTCTCGACCACCGCCACCACCACCACAGCCACAGCCTTGAGGGCAGCCCTAGAGTTGTATTATTTTGATGTATATATCGGCCTATGAGCCGAAGATGAGAGATGTATGATGAGAGAGAGAGATAGACACAAATTGTGTCTTTTTGTATAAAACTATTTTTGATATATATATATATGATGAGATTTTGACTAGTGATGTGTTATGGAGATGTTGTAGATGTTTAATGTTTGCAGTATGATGCATGTTTTGATATGATATTTATGATGATTATGATGATTATGTTATGATGATGCTAATGATTAATGCGATGATGTTTTATGATGAGGATAATGTTTAATGATTATATGATGATGATGCTTGATGAAAATGAATTTGATGATGACAATGTTTATGAAATGGTTATATGATGATGACTTTAGATTAGATGATGATAGATGTGATATGGAATGTTTAACTTGTGGATTATATGATGCGAATGTTTTAATGAGTTATGATGGATGAAATTGATGACTAATGACTTATGAAAATGAGAGTATACTAATGATTATGTGAATATGTGATTGACTATGCTGTGATTGACAGGTGACGAGAGAAGGAGATGGAAGAGAGTGACGAAGAGAATGGCCGAGCTAACCCCAGAAGACCCCATGTCAACTGAGTGCTACCTACATAGCCCTTGTCATTAGGGCCTCAAGCCAATGTAGTTCTCCCAAGAAGGGAGGAAAAAGATTGAAGTGGTTGATTTTGGTCATGAAAAGGATATAGCATTTCCCATATGTCTAAGGGTACATACTTGAAATGATAAGGAGAAGACGATGCTACAGCCATTTCCAAATGGTGTATTCTGTAACATAGGGTGGGGTTTTTCATCTCTAGCAACTATCCATATTTGTGATGGATGTTTGCTAAAAATGAATTGAGGTCTATTTATGCTTCAGCAAGTATTGGTTTATGCTTGACATAAATTATGTGGTCGATAGTTTCCATGTGTATTGTTGTCCATGGAAACTAGAATGAATAGGCTTATGTGAATGGTTTAAAAAGAGTCTTCTTAAGTCATTTTGACAAATGAGGTGGTTGAATGTGACCAAAGTATAGGTAGAAAGTAAAAGGCATAAGTGCCCTTTTATTGACAAGGACCAAAAAGACAACATAGACAGGGGTTGTTAGAACCAAGAGCCCCATTTATGCGTTGCGTCATTGACCATAGTTATGTTAGAGTGGTAATCGAATCACTTTTGACATTAAAGTGAGCTCGAAGTCCCTTGAGTAGGTGATATGATAGGAGGAAAAGGATAACCCGTTTTAGAGTATGGATAACTTTGCCTCTTTTTATAGGAGACCCTGAGACAACTATAAGTCAAGTCCATGACCCTTTTTTTTTTTTTGTGAGAGCAGACTGATCAATGCGAGAAGTCCACATAAAGATGTCATTTGTTTGGTGGTCATTTGTGAAGCTGATCGATGTGGGAAGCTTCTAAGAAAGTGCTGATTATAGCAAGATTTAGTCATAGCCATCCTTCGAGGGATTGGTCTAGACTTTGCTTTATAGATTTAAGGGCTTTTGAATAGCTGTCCTTCGAGGGAGTAGTCTATTAGCTATAGCAATGATAGTGCAGCTGTCCTTCGAGGGAACAGTCTACTTTTTGATTTGATTTTGTGACCTTGGATATTTTGACATCATGATTTAGTTTTGACAGAAGGTTGAGTCATGGACAAGACTTATAGAAGATCAAGGGCTCCCTTTTATTAGGATGAAGCATCCGTACATCATAAAAGGGTTGTAGAGGATTTTGTTAAGGGAAAAAGGGTGAAATGAATTGAGGATTTAAAGGACAAAGATTGCTCAAGGGACAAGCTCAAGTTAAATGTCAAGTGGATGAGTACTCAACTAATAGTAGAATGGTCATAGATGCAAAGCATTAAGAGGTTCAGGTTCTGGTCGGCCTTCAAGAGAAGACATACGATAAGTCCCTGATCCATATTTGTGCATTATGATATAAGGTCTGAGCCAATTAGGAGTGAATTTACCTTGTTTACTCCATTCCATATTGGTCACATGTTGGTTTTCTTTGAGGACGAGGTCTCTGATATTGAAATCTCATTCTCTCAGAGTTTTATTATAGGCGTATTTGATGCGATTTTGATAGACATGTAGATGATTGAGGGCAGCGAGATGACGCTCATCGAGTAACTCAAGTTGAGCTAATCGATCTTGATGAAAGTCATCATTAGAAAGAATGTCATGGAGTGAAATGCAAAGAGACGAGATTTGTACTTTGAGAGGTAAGACATCCTCTATTCTATACACTAGAGAGAAAGGGGTAGCACCCGTAGAGGTTTGAATGCTAGTGCTGTAGGCCCACAAAGTGAAGGGTATTTGAATGTGCCAATCCCTTCCAGTGTCGTTGACCACCTTCATGAGAATTTTGGTTAGGATTTTGTTAGAAGCCTCGGCCTGCCCATTTGATTATGGGTAGTAAGGCAAAGAAAAGCTAAGTTTGATGCCAAAAGAGTCGTAGAGTTTTTGGACGGTCTTGTTTTTAAAGGACTTGCCATTGTCGGTGATGATTTTGTGAGGTACACTGAAATGACAGATGATGTGGGTGTTGATGAAGTCAACAATCTTGTCAGATTTTGTGGAGACGAGAGGGATAGCTTCCACCCATTTAGTGAAATACTCAGTGGCAGTGATGATGGATTGATGACGAAGAGATGAATGAGGGTTAATCTCGTCGATGAGATCTAAGCCCCATTGTGAAAAAGGCCAAAAATTGAGAGCAACTTGTAAGGCATGACTGGGGAGATGAAGCAAATTAGCATGCTATTGACATTTGATGCAACGCTGAACATAATCGCTACAGTCTTGATGAAGTGTGGGCCAATAATAGCCCAGGCGAAGGATGCGCTTGGAAATCAAGTTACCACTGAAGTGTCCACCACAAATCTTGTCATGGGCTTGTTTAACAACATGAGAAGCTTCAGTGGAGTTTAAACAGTGAAAAAGAAGGCCATCAAAACCTCTTTTATAGAGAAGGCCCCCTAGCATTGTATAGCGAGCAGTGCGCTTGATGAAAGCCCACCGTGCATTGCTAGAGAGGTTGGGAGGAATGAGAGAATGAGTCAAGTAGTCCTCAAGTTGTTTATACCAAACATCTTATAAACTAGAGTCTATGGTGTGGACGAGATTGATGTTAGTGGAAATGTATGAAGGCAATGGTACACGATGTACCATGACATAAATTCTTGATGAGGATGATGATGATGAAGGAATATGAGAGGCAAGGGAAGCTATAGTGTCAGTAAACTTATTCGTCGATCGAAGAACAGTTTACAATAAGTGATGGTTGAAAGATGCTAGAAGAGTGTCAACACGGTGCTTGTACCTTTGTAAAATTTCATTTTTACAAAGATATGAACCATTGATTTGATTGACGACAAGTTGTGAGTCACCAAAGATGCTAATGGTCTTAATGTTTAAAGAAAGGGCGGTTTGAAGTCCCAAAATTAAGGCTTCGTATTCGGCCATATTATTGGTACATTCAAAGTCAAGTTTGAAAGATAGGGGCATGGGTTCACCTTCATATGGAATGAGGATGACCCTCGCACCCCCACCGAGTTGACATTTAGAGCCGTCGAAAAACATTGTCATTTGGTAGAATGTGTCATCAGTCGAGAGAGTGGCGATAGATTCATCGGGAAACATGCACTGAGAAGGTTGATTGTTGGGAAGAGGGGCATCCGCTAGTTGGTTAGTGATTATTTGCCCTTTGATAGATTTTTGTTGAATAAATTCTAAGTCAAATTCAGCAAGAAGCATGAGCCAACGAGCCATACGCTGGTTTTGATATGGTTTAGAATGCATGTATTTGAGGAGATCAGTGTGGGTGATGACAAAGGTTTTGTGATTGAGAAGATAGTGATGGAGCTTGGTAGTGGCAAAGACTAATGTCAAACAGAGTTTCTTGGTATGAGTATACCGAGTTTCATAGTCGACAAGTGTTCGGCTTATGTAGTAGGCTGCTTACTCACGGTGTTGCTCATCTCGATGCACGATCATGGCACCTAACGAATGATTGGTTGCTAAGATGTAGAGGTAGAAGGGTTGGTCATCTTTTGGTGGAATAAGGACTGGTGGAGAGACCAAATAGCATTTAAGGGCGTCAAAAGCCTCTTGGCAATCTTTATCCCATTTAAAGGAGACGTCCTTCTTGAGGAGGTGATGAAAGGGTTGGCAATGGTCAGAAAGTTGCGAAATAAAGTGGCGGATGGATTGGAGCTTTCCTTGTAGGTTGCGGAGTTTCTTGAGATTAGTTGGAGGTGGCATTTTGAGGATAGCATGGATTTTGGTAGGATCTATCTCGATGCCATGAAAAGAAACAATGAATCCCAGGAGCTTTCTTGAGAGGACCCCAAAGACACATTTCTTGGGGTTAAGATGGACCTGGTACTGAAGAAGGTGAGAGAAGATGATTTTGAGGATAGTCAAATGGTCACGATGAAGCTTGGATTTGCCAAGCAGGTCATCGACATATTCCTCCATGATTTTATGGAGGAGATTGTGAAAGATGTAAGTCATGGCACACTGATAGGTGGTGCCTACATTTTTCAGACCAAAAGGCATGACTCGATAGCAGAAAGTTCCCCATGGTGTAATGAAGGTGGTTTTGTGCTGATCCTCCAGTGCAATCAGGATTTGGTTATATCTTGAAAATCTGTCCATGAGTGATAACATCTCATGGCCAGCCGTAAGATCAACAAGTTGGTCAATGTTTGGAAGAGGAAAGTCATCTTTGGGACAAGCTAAGTTAAGGTCACGATAGTCTGTGCAGATCTAGATCCCCCCAGTCACCTTGGTGATAGGGATGATGTTAGAGACCCACTACGAATAATTGATGGGTTGGATGAAGGAGACTAAAAGAAGGCGTTGAAGTTCTTCTTTGACAAGAAGTGCAACACAAGGATGCATTTTGTGAAGCTTTTGCCTAACAGGCTTAGCCTCTGGATTTGTGACAATGTTATGAGTGGCAATGTTAGGTTCGATGCCAGGCATGTCGGCGTAGGTCCAGGCAAAGGCTTGGCGATTGTCTGAGATAAATGTGGTATAGTCGATCTGCTCTTGAGTGTCTAAAGATTGACCAATCTTTAAGACTTGAGGAACATCAGAAGATGAAAGGTTAATGCCAATGGTTGATTCATTTAACATAACCTATTTTTCAGAAGGGAGGGAGTGCTGAATAAAAAAATCATCGGCACCCATATAGGTAAGAATGGCGTCATCATCTATGCAGTGGACTATGTTGATGGTTGCCAATTCATCATCTATCATGCTAGGATAAATGAGAGGGAGAGACTTGGGAACCCCATTGAGCTAATAGGTTAGGGGTTCTAAGCGGATGGTGTTTATGCAAAAAAAAAAAAAACTAGGAGGGATGGAAACTACCGACTCCGTAGGTGAGGATGGAAGAATAGGCGAGTCTAGAAGGAATTGGTCGATGTTTAGTTCAGGGGAAAGGTTTGTGGAAGCCTCAGTGGGTTCTTGGAAACCCAGTCCATACCGTTTCTTTACATTATCATCATTGGGTGTTTCGATAGGCTGATGGGAGCCTTGTTCGTAACATCCAAAGCCAAAACCTTTCCATGCACACCTATAAAGATAGGAATGTGCAAAGGTGGGGTTGTTAAGAAAGGAGAAATCAGATGTGAATATTTGAGGCGAGGATGAAGGATTTGATTCAGTAGGAGCTTGATCCAGCCCCCCATAGATGAGATTGGTTCGTAGGCTAGGAGGACCATAAGGAATGACCATTTTGATCTGACAATCATAGCTTGGATTTTGATGAAGCTGTCCATACTCTTGAGGAGTTTGGAACATGTCTAGAGTAAGGAGGTGATATTCCCCTAGTGAAAGTCTTTGGAAGATGTTGTCCATGGGGTCCTTGGTTGTTAATTGAGAAGATGATGTGGTGGCGACCACTGTTTGTGTACTAATAGATGCTTCTGTGGATGGAGATGATGTTTGGGTTGATGCCTTGAGTGGGATAAGAATGTCATTTGGGCTATAGGTTGTGTTACAAGTCTTAAAAGGGGATGGGTTGGCAGGGATGACATGGACTTGTTTGTCATGTTCAAATTTGACACAACGGTGAAGTGTTGAAGGGATGCAAGCCATGGCATGGATCCAGGGTCACCCTAAAAGGATGTTGTATTGGAACTCTCCCTCAATGATGTAGAAGAGCTTTGGGATTGTGCATGGACCAACGCAGATATGTAGAACAATAGTGCCGATAGTGTTAATGGTTGTGTCATTAAATGATATAAGGATTGTGTCAGTTTTTGATACGCAATTCTTGGGAAGGGCTAATTGGTCAAAGGCGTGGGAGGAAATGATATTAATGCTAGCATCCCCGTTGATCATAACTCATTTAATACGGGTTTGATTAACGTAGGATGTGATGAAAAGGGTGGCATCCTGATCTTCCATGGTAGAGGTAAGAATCTCAGAATTACTGAAAGTGATGGAGGCGATGGGGGATAAAGAATGGACTAGGGCAGAAAGTGGTTGAGGGTCTTTAGGTTGGACTTCTACTGCCTGTAGGGCTTTGATTAGAGCCTGGCGATGTTGGGGGGAGCTTTGAATAAGGTCATATAGGGTCATCTTCACAGGCATTTGATGAAGTTGTTTTATCATAGATTCTGTGATTGCCTCTGAAGAAGTGTGTTGGGACACACCTAAGATGGAAATCTTGGGTTTTGGTGGTTGAGGTGCCTGGACAAAAGGATAGGTCCAAGGGATAGCAGCTTTTTCTTTCGCTTTGTCCTTTTGCGACCTAGTGGTTACATGGATAGTATTGATTTCAAATATAGTAGGTGAAGAAGGCGTTATGGTCTGTTGGTGAGACGTTGATATGGTTGATGAGGTTGGATGGGAAGGTGTTGAGGGTCGGTCAAGAGTGTCCTCAAGGAGAAGAGTGTCTTTCTCCATATAGCGGTGAACGACTACCTTGAGGGCACAGCAGGTCTTAGTATCGTGTCCTGGCATGCGATGGTATAAACAAATCTTCATATCATTGAACCAAGACGATTTTGACCCGAGAGGTTGGAATGGCTTGATGGAAGGAAGGGTAATGCTAGAAGTCTACAAAAGTTGGCATAATATTAAAGCATACAAACCTACTAAGGGTTCTGTGCTTGTTGATGCATGACGCGCTGCTGACTTTTGCTTGGGGGATGCTGAAGAAGGTTTTCATACCACCTTTTGGGTTGGTGGTGCAGTGACAGGTGAAGATGGCACTTTCTTTGTGAGAGGTGCCAAATTTTTGAGAGGGGGTTGACTTGTGGTTGGTGAAGGAAGTAATGGAGGTAATGTGTTGTGGTTAATGGTCGGAGTAGGAAGCACGCCGATTAAGGTAGAAGGATGAGGACCTAATATGGAGGGTAAAGTTGATGGTGGAGGAGGCACTCGTCTTAGTGGTCCAGCAGTCTTCTTTGGCTTGGTTGGAAGACCACTTTTGGTCAAGGTCTGGTCTAGGTTCACCTTCACTTGCAGGTGAGTGAAGGTAGAAACAGGACGAATGCCAAGTGAATTGATCGGTTTTGATTGGGTAGATGTAGGTTTAGAAGCAAGCATTTGATCTTTGTTTGGAGTTTGGGGTGATTTTGCCTTGGGAGGATTGGCAGCATGAGATGAAAGGGCACGAGAATGTTGTAGAACTTTAAGATGCTCCCACAATCTGTGATGCTCCACCTTCCTTGAAGGGAGAAGTTCTAATTTCTCCACTAATCGGGAAAATGGTTGGGAGGATGTTGGATGAGGTTGAGATCCTTGAGAGGATGTGTTAGGTGTGGCAGTAGTTTCAGACCCAAGGTGTATGGGAGTTATAGCTGGATTGTCGTTGGTTGAGGAAGATGGAGAGTCAGGTTCTTCTCTTGGTGGAGAAGGAAGTGGAGAGTGTGAATCCTCAAGCGGGTAAAGGGTAGGGATTATGGTGCCCTCCACTTGCAGATGAGGAATGGGTAAGGTTAGGTCCTCCATAGGCAGAAGAAAGGAGGATGGTGAGACCGGTGGCGCCGGTGAGGTTGAGGCATCCTCCAAGATGAGAGAGGTTGATGGAGAACTGACCAGGGAAAGAGGTTCATCCACATGTGATGGACTGGTAGATGGGTTAACCTCTTGAGATTGGTTGGGGATGAAAGGTGAGACTGTATTGACCATTCAAATATCATGTTCATGCGTGTTGTCAATTAAGGTCTGGACATTATTATTTTGGGTTGGTGGATGATTGGGGAATGGTTGTTTGAATATGTCGATGCCCTGGTTTGGTGGTGCATTAGGATTATCTAGAATGAGCTCTCCCTTTTCAAGCATGTCCTAGACTATGTTTTTAAAGGTTTTACAGTTTCCTGTGTCATGACCTTTGACACGGTGGAAATTACAGAAGTCATTTTCCCTATACCATGCAGGGATGGTGCATGAGGGATCAAATTGTGGCGGTGGTCGAATTTGGGGAAGGTTGAGAATCCCCTATTTAACAAGCTTTTCTAGTATAGACGCGTACGATTCTCCAAGAGGATTATATTGTCTTTGCACGTATCTCTGCTGGAATTGATGGGTGGCACTCTGAGATGTGGATGGCTCAGGCTGATTGGATGAAGAGGATGATGATCTAATAGCCACAGCGTTAGCTAAAGCTTTAGACTTAGGATTTGATGATGAAGGTTTAGAAGAGGAAAAGTCATTAGTCTTAGAGTTGGGGTTCTTGCTCTACAACTTGACTTTATTCTCCTCAATGGCACGTAATTCAAGTTTACGGGCCATCGTGAAGGCTTCGTCAAAGGTACGGAAGGTCTGAACCCTTAAAGTGGAAGAAATGTGTTTGGCACAAGCTCAAGAGAATAGTTCAATAAGTTCAGTTTGAGGTAGGGAAAAGGAGAGTTGATTGATGAGACCTCTCCAGCGAGCAACGAAGTCAGCTACTGATTCATCCTCGAATTGGCAGATAGTGTAAAGGTCTGTGATCGAAACCTTTTTGGTGATGTTAATGGAGAAGTGGTCAAGAAAGAGCTGGGCCAATTGTGTAAATGAGAAGAGGGAATGGCTAGAAATGGAGCTATACCAATTGAGCACAGCGCCAGAAAGGGACATAGGAAATGTGTGCAAGAGCAATGTGTCGTCATGGGCGATAAGGTAATAGGCATGTCTAAATGCCCATAAGTGTTGCTATGGATCTTCCTTGCTTTGAAAGTGAGAAAATTTGGGAAGCTCCCACTAGTTGGGGTATGGTCTAATCGGCATAGAAGGATGAATAGGCTCATTGCAAATTTGCTTGTATGAGAGAGCATTGCGTGAGTTGGAAATGGAAGTCTCTAAGCTAGACATCTTATCCATCAGCATTTTGATGATATCTGCTGACGGATTGGTGGGTGGAGCACCCCCTAGATTATAAGGTGCTTGAAAGATATTTGGAGGGGCGTATGACGCAGATGGTTGCATAGATGCAACATATGGATAGCTGGTTATGGGAGCAAAAGTTGGGGCCAAGGGCACTTGTGTTACGGGGTTGGTAGGCACAAGTTGGATAGGAGCCGTCAAGGATGGTTGAGGCGTGGCTATGCTTGTTGACGGGTAAATGGTTACTCTTGTGTTTATAGGTGCAAGAGTAAGGGGAATAGAGACTAGTAGGTTTTGGAAAGGTGTGGGGTTTGGTTGAGTGACCTAAGGTTGAGGGAGTACCAAAACCCCCATGGAAGTAGGTTTAGATGGAGAGGTTACGTTTTGAAGGTAAGACATGGTTGGGTTATTGGTGGAGGTGTTGTCTAATGGTTGAATTGTAGGGGCTGTTGATGTGATTCTTGTGTCAACTAAGGAAGTTAGCATCCCATAGATTGGATTGCCTAGGGAGTCACGCATTTGGCTATTCATGAGATAGTGTTGTAAGGCTTTGACATTAAGGTTCAAGAATCATGCGAAATCTTGGTCCCCTTTTGGGATGATAGGAGTTTGAGGCAGGGTTGGGTGAGTAGGAGTTCTTTCAATCTCTGAGTTGAACTCCATTATAGGACTAGTTATAGATGGTGAAGGTGGAAGCGGTTGTTGACTAGCGTGGTCAAGAAGGGCCTTGGTTTGACTGCGTGTCAAAACCATTCAAGGTAAGAAAGGATCAGATTTTAGAAAACTGTGTTTTGTCAGTCTCAAAAAACCAGAATGGATGTTTAGACAAGCAAAAAGTTGGATTTTAAGCTTGCTATTTTTGGAAAAAAGAAAATAGATAGAGACCGATGTTGGTATAAAAACCGATGTCGGTGAAGAAGGCTGTCGATGTCGGTCAGATGACCGATGCCGGTTCAGAGAAGTTGCCGGCGTCGGTTACAGGACCGATGTCGGTTACTGTATTTTCCAGAAACTCAGAAAAAAAATTTTTGGAAATGGAGAAGACGTCCTTACCAGCTCAAAAAAGACAGATAAAAATAGAAAATATGATGATGACAGACAGAGCCTAGCATTAAATCCCTAGAAACAATTTTATTAAGATCGTGTGGCTTATGCCTTAATATGATGTTTGAGGAAGTTGGCTGTAAGAAGGGTCCTAGAATAAGCAATCTAATGATGGTTTTAGGTATGTTAAAGTGCTCAAAAATCTGTATTAGCTTCTGTACAGGCCTGGTGCTAAGGATCAAGCTCCCCTCACTTCACGATTCCAGTGGTTAACTGGTTTTGCTTAGCCAAAATATACTTTCACTATAGTTTAGACTCTACCAGAGAATAGAGTTGGCTTTCCCCTTGGTGGTGAAATCCAAGTAGGATTGCCGGGTTGGGTAAGGTTGTCCGTTGGGTGATGAAATCCCAGTTGGGCCTTGTCTCAAGTGAGATTGATGTTTTATTGAGTGCACGTGGTCTGGTAGTGTAACATCAAGTGATCTACGGTTTATTCAATATGCATTTTACTAATTACTAAGTGTGGACTAGAAAGATGTAAGAAAGCAAGAAATGAAATGCAATAAGTTTTAAAGCCCCAAAATTGAAATATTAAATTGGAATGAAGACAAGTTGGAGAAAGGGTTGAAGAAAATGATTTTCTTACTAGACTAGAAATGCAAGAAAAAGGAAGAAAAAGTTCTTTTTATTTCCTGCTTATGATTTTTTTAGAAAAGAAGAAAGAAGTGAAGGTTAAGAAGCCTAATGCAACTAAATGAACAAAGAAGAAAGGGAACCCAAGGAAGGCCCTAAAGGGGTCCCATCGGGCGTGCCAGAATGTTTCTATTCAAATTTTGTTTTAAGATTTCAAAGGAGAGAATTAAAGAAACTTAAGAAAGAATGGTCAAGGCTTGATGTGTACCTAGATAAAGTTTGTGCACCATAATCTAGAAGCTATGAATACTCCTCTTTGGCTGTGGAGGAATGACACTTGACTGTCAAACTGATCACAGTCACTGGCATCGATTGGTAAAGGTACCGACGTCGGTTAATATGCCGATGTTGGTTGTGGTAGTGACCGGTGTCGGTTAGGGCAAATAGCTTGGACGAGGTCCAAGCAGGTCTGTGGTCTGTGGACAGAGTCCGGTCAGGGTTTTGGTTTATGGACAAGGCCAAGGAAAGGTCTAGGTTTGTTACCAGTCTTGAGACAAAATTTTTAGGCTTGGTTGAATGGTCTGGGGTCTGATTCTGAGAGTCTGGTTAAATGGACAAAATGTATGGTCTGATAGAGGATGGAGGAAACATGGAAGATGGATAAGTCAAGATTCAGGTCTGGCTTGGTTAACAGTCTGGTCTAGGGAGATATTGTTTGAAAGCAAATAACTGAAAAGAGAATAAAAACACAGATAGTATACTTACTTGTGCCTTGTAGAAGGTGTGGTACTGATGATTCCCATACCTACTATTGATGTAGCATGTATGGAGAACCTGTTGTTGATGGAGAACCTGAAATAGTTGCTGCACCTGAGGGAGAGAGTGGGAGGCTTGATTGAGAGATTTCGCAGATTGACGAATGGTCAAAGATTAGGATTCGTCAGTTGCTTCCAGGGATTCGCTGATTTCTGATTTGGATCCTCAAAGAGTCGAAAGAAATGGTTAAGTATAACTGACGTCGGTGACTCTGCCGGCATCGGTCGACACTTGGCCGACGTCGGCAGGGTTAGAACGGGAAAAAAGAGCCACTAAGCCCATTTTTCATCCACCAAGTGCCCTATCCGTTGAAGAATGCCGAGGGTTGGGCTAAATACACATGAGAGTTTGTTAGGTGGTTAGAAGAATTAGGAATAGATCTTAGGTGAGTCATAGGATAGGAATTAATCCAAGGCAAGGTGTCCCAGGTGAGGTGTCATGGGTGATGTGTCCAAGGAGGGGGGTTAATTCAAAATAAATTAATTATTTTAAATTAGTAATTGTTAGGAATGGTTTAGGAATGGACTAAGGGGAAAGTGACCAAGGGTTAGACACTATTTAGGTGTCTACACTAACCAAATTCATCCCAAGTTATTATATAGGTAATAATGAGACCTTTATAAAACTAAATATATTTACCTCTCAAGGAGGTGGCTAAGAGTTACATGGCTACATTTTTTGGGGTGATGTTGTGTACCAAACATAGGTTTGTTATATCAACTATGTGTTTTATAGGAGTGGTGGAGTTTTCCCCTATGAAATATGGAAAAATATTTAAGAAAACAATTGGGATATCATCAATTTGGTTTATGTTAAGAGGGATACCACCATTGAAGGGTACACATGCTTACAAACTAGGCCTTACCATTAGGAATGGTGTACTTGTAATAGGTTATGTATGGTCAAAATTGGAAAAATTAGGATACTTGGGAGAACTGGGGGGTGTGGTATTTGGATTAACTCTAGGTACCCTATTTCTCCTTTCTATGTCTAAATATAATTTAGAAAACTCATTCTACTTACCTTTTGAAGCTAACCTAGTAGAAACTTGGTGCATGAAATTGCCTTTCAATTTATGTAGATTATGTTTAGCCTTTCAGATGTCTTCCTACATTTTCAAGATTTTCAAAGAAGGTTTCCAAGTCCATTAGTATATGGTCCCACTAGGCATGCTATAACTATTGGTGATCTAGGTTATACCCTTGCAAAAGAAAATATTATTCATGTCTACCTCCAACCTAGTATAACATTAGAATAACCTATAAACTATGGGTTATCTAATATGTAGGTCAAACCTATAGATTTTATGGGGATATCTCCCCTAATTTTTAAATTCATTTCTCTCTCTAAGACCTAAAAATTTCATAATGAAAAGGAAAAGAGATATGAAAACCAGTGAAATAACCTACTCTATGGTGATGCCCTAATTAGTTATAAATGCACCCTTGATCATATCCTTTTTAACCTAATAATGAACCTGATGGAGACAATAACTAATCAGACTCCTTGATGGTTATTTAAGAATGAATATTATGTATGGATTTTGGATAGGATTTTACAACTTAGACTAAGCCTAGATTTGCACAAGATACTAGTAACTTGGGACACTTCAAGAACATTCCTACTTGATAAAACTTCATACAACATATAGTATATTAACAACTTAAATTTAGGTGCATGAAAGGAGCAATATATGATAACACGATGCATACATTATTTCAAATCAAACTTCCATACATCACACTATCATTCAATAATAAATCTATAATGTCTTCTATTAATTTAAAAGAGTTATAAGGCAATTTTGGCATAGCTTTATTACACCTATTGATGCAGTTTTTATGCAAACCATAGTCAATGAAGTAACCTATGAAGTATTAGGATCTCAATGGAGGTAAAATCCACTCTAAGGTATGACTTATAGGTATTCAATTTGAATAAATTATTGATGGAATAGCTGGTAGGGCATTGATTGCATAACATATACCTAAGAAATCACTTGTAACCTATTTTATTGTTTTACTTCTTCAAGTAATGTTTACAAGATCACTTCTTTATGCAAGATTCTATGTTCAATTGATAATTTTGTGATTTACATATTCTAAATATTGTTTTCCTATATTATAGTTTAAATGGTATTCAACATGCTATGAGGGTTTCATCAACCCTATTTGTCCTTCTAATAACTCTATCCACACTTTCAAACTCAAGTCTTTCTTTTGTAGAACTCTACCAACTTTTCAATCTATCCTTCTAGCCCTTTCTTGCACGTTTATTTTGTTGTATGAAGAGGGTACAATGAATCAAAATATTGTATTTTTATATAAAATTTTTCATTATCTATCTATGCATGTAATTTGGTCCCCTAATTCTTTCATATGACCTCTTTTCCACTTTAATTTGTGCCCATGTTTAGGCCTATTAAGGTCTAGTTCACAAAATGGTCCTCCGAATTCATACCCACTTGCACACTCCCACAAAAACAACCCATAAATATATATAAAACATCCTAAAATGGATATTTAAAAAAAAAACTAATGGTGGAATCTCTTGATTTAAACCCTAATATAGGGTTTTCTAAATAGTTTATATGCTTGAAAGCCTTAAAAACCCAATATTTTAAGATAGATTGAATTTCAAGTGAATCCAATTCCTATGCTAGGTCTATATTGACCATTCCCACAAATTATTTATTTATCCTTTTCCATTCATAAGATGTTTAGTTTACAATAAAACATAGTGTTTTGTAGACTCAGTCTTGACTGTCTACAGGTTTAACTCAAATTTTAAACCTCTCTTTTCATTCTTGATTAATATAAAGGTTATACAACTTTCAAATTATTCAAAAAAACATTCCAAAATGATTTATAACACCTAGATCTCAAATCCTTAGTCATTCTTTTAAAAAATTCAACTCACTCTCAACCTTTTTCTAGTCTTCCATAGAAAATAGAGGATCTTGTTCACTCTATAGGTCTATTAGTTTATAGGCCACAAATAGATTTGTTTCAAAATATAAAAACTTCATTCAGAGATTAAAAAAATCAAAATTAACTTACTTTAATGGTTTGAAGCATTTTAAAACTAGTTGAGATTGCCTCCTTTCACCATGCAATACACACAATCTGTTGACAGAGTTCTCTATAGAAAAATAGGGTCAATCTTATAGAGTTTATTTACAAAATGGTTTATTGATTATGTTTGAATAATTCAGCCTCAAAAAATAATCATTCAACCTTCAATACCATCTTACACATTGATTTTAGTGATCACTCCTTTGAATAATAATTACACAATCCCACTCACATTGAATGTTTCAAGAAAATAGGGGTCAGTTATAACATATTCACATCTATATTCTTAGAGAGTTTAATCATTGTTACTTACCATTTAAATTCTCCAAATAGAACCAATACTCCTTAAATAATAATTATGATATTTATCAAACATCATTTGATCATCTTTTAGGAAATACACAAATTATAACTCAACAATAAAACACCATTACATAGTCGAAGTTGTTGATCTACAAATAAGGTTTGTATCCATTCAAGATCCCTTTATTTAAAAATCACAAACATCAATACTCACTCATAATTAGAGATAAATAATCAACTTAATATTCCATTAACATAACATATTATTGTATCCATCAAAGCAATGACCTTCAACATAAAGGTTTGAATATTCATTCCATAGCAGCAGGGTTTACCAAAAAAAAATCAATTTATTTATATCAGTATTATCAAGAATACATTATCCATTAATTTCAACTTTTAATATCAATAATCCCTTGCTAAACTAACTCCAAGACTCCTAAATGTGTGCATAACTATTTTCTTGCCACCTTTCTACATAGAGGTTTCTTGATACATGATGTTTTGTCTTGATTTTCACATTAGGACACTTATAAGACTCTAACATTAGACTAATGCCATGTATGAAACTAATAAAATCTCCAAAACCTTTTGACACATCTTTCCATCTTCATGAATGCATAAATTAGTCCTTATACAAGCTTACAAATTCAAATTTGCTCAAAGAAGGTTTTGGTAGGAAAATGAATAATTCAAATTATATGCACTATATGACTACCTAGACTACATAAATGGACCTATAAAATATATAAATAAACTAATATATCATATAAAAAACAAAATTAAACCATTTTGGGGTCCTCATGGGATGCCCCTGCATCAGGCATATAGGTTGTTGACAAGGTTTTTAGATGGAGGTATGGTCTCTTAAAAAAGTAGTGAATCTCTATGTGAATTAGATGGATGGTTTATTGTTAATATAAAGTGGGTATATCTTTAAATAAACTCAAAAAATGAGGGGAGGGTAAGGTAGTAAATAATATTCTATGTTTTCAAGAATTGCCTCTCTAGATGGTTTCTAAATGGATAAGTGCTTTCAATTCCTATTCCTGTTGCAAGTAGCTATTGCATAATAACTATAAGATATGGTTTAGAAGTATAAGGGGATACCAATATAGGAAAATTATCAAGCCTTAATCAAAGGTTTCCCCTTTTACATCATTTTTTACAAACCCTTAATCATGATACTATGGCTTGGGATAATGAGGTATTTGAGGTAGCTTTTGCACACACACAAAAAACTATATCAAAAGAAACCACTTCTACTCACTTAATAACATGAATAAATCAACTTAATTGCCAACAGTCAATGTAATTTACTAATCCTTCAATAGTTGTTACATATCTAAGACTAGCATATCAATCAAGACAAGAAATAATTCATTATAGTTGTTGAACACTAAGAATTATTAAATCTTACAACCAAAATAAGATAAGCCTAATTACATAAAAATTGGAGAGAGAATACATAGACACATTTGCTAACATTCAAAATTGATGCTAATTTTGTATATTGAAAATTTTATGACTCTTCCAACTAGTGGATTATAATTTTTAAATAGGCTTTGAGAATGGGTTTCCTCATCCTCCAAGTCCATGCAAATTCATTACATGTGATAGTTATAACATAAGTTCTAACTATGGTCAAAACTATATAAGAGTCTATGTACATTTATCAGTTTAAGTTAGCCTTTGTAAAGCTATGCAACATGTGCATGTTTATAAAGAATGGAAACATTTAAATTATAGCTTGAACTACATGAAAAATATAGATATATGCATTACATGATAATACCTTCTTTTATAATTTGTGAGAACAACCTGTCAAATACTTTAAGTCAATCATTTCAAATGGAACTTAGACACATGTGAAGGATAAGTGGCCCTTTAAAAATGCCTTAAAACCATTACCACTATTTAACTATGACTAAATTCCCATTATTGTACATCTTAAAAACTTGATATAACTCAAGTACCAAAATATCTTTGTGTTAAGTCTATGTGGCAATGTTATGTCACCATTCCCATTTGATACTCAAAATATGACTGTTTATCCTTTTAATAAACATGCCACTTCCTCATGCTATCTTAAAACCATATCAAATTTAATATTCATCTCCAAAATCATGATATCATGCCATGTGTCAAATTTTTATTGGTTTCAGGACCTTTGAAAAATATGTCTCAGTTTGTACCATCAATCTCAACAACATGAATCAATCATGCTCCATTGATCTTGATTTTACATGATTAGATGCTCGTGTACCACTTCACTCCTTAAGACTCTCTATGCACCTTATATTCATATCTCAAATTCCTTTATGCCATGTGGTAACTGTTGACACTTGGATTTGTACCCTTGAGGAGATGCCTATCTCTCCTCATCCAAGTGGCATAATGGAGACATCTCTGTTTTTATAGGTAACAATTTTGTTGAGATGAATCTCTAGTAGGGCTAGTTCCCTTGAATTATTTGAAAAAATTTCTAACCTATCAACTTGTGTATGAAAAGGGTTAATAAAAAAAATTAATAAAACCAAAATGTGATGCACCAATGTCTAATCTCCTCTTATTTGACTAAATATATGCTATTTAAAGACCAACAAAGTTTATCTCACATAAAAATCACAACTCCACATGCATTGTCACATCAATGTTTCACATGTTATATTAAATAAGGTATTTGATACTTAGGAGAGTAATGGATGATTCCATTAAGGAATAAATTCATTAAATACCTCTAAGACATCTATGAACTTATAAAATAATACTAACAAAGACCTACAACATTCTTTCTGTACATTTGGTAGACAATCAAGGATAATATGTTAGAAAAGAAGGTCTTTCACTAGACAAGACCAACAAGTTTTCAATAAATACTTAATAGTAAATCATGTGAGTGTAAAAATAACTTATCTTATTTCTTCAAGAGTCCTTCAAGTACAAACTTGGCCAGATTTTCCCCAATAACTAATGGAGACTACTAAAAGAGCTAAAAGGATACATATTTATAGCTTTTGAGAGAAGAACCATGTAAAGGAAGTCCAAAGGTCACTTTGAAATGTGTCAAATTTATGGTATTAGTTAAAAATATATGGATAAAATATGTGAGTCAATCCATGCAATTTCAAGAGGTCCAATTGTCTAAAACAAGTCATGAGACTTGTGAGAAGTAGCATAAAACCTTCAAACTTGGCACAAAAAACTACCTTCATGATTTGAATCTATTTTAACGTCCCCATATTGACTATAGATATGTCTTGTGATTGGGATGAGAGGTAAGGCCTTCAATCATGCAATTTCATGCATTGGTTTTGATCTTACTCATTTGGAAACTCCTAGAAAATAGTAATCACTTCTTGCAGTCTTAAAACTCCCTATTTTCATTCATCCCATACACTTGGACTTAAAATATCTTCATTTTCCCATGAAAATACATGGGATGGAGTGATTGACACCTATAAATATTATCCATGGCCTTATACCTCTCAAAATCACCTTAAAAGGGCACCTAATTGAGGTTTCCACACTTTTCACCCTTATTTTAGGTGTTAAACTTTTTTCATAAAACATAGATATTGAACTTGCCTCCAAATTCCATAATATTGATACCCATGGACCTTATTAACTTTAATCAATTCCTATGGTTCCCATGCATAGCCATAGAAAAGATATGAGTATTTGAAAACACCCATCGACTTTGATTTCTTCTCATTTTGCATGTTTGGATTGATGTCAAACTTATAAATGGCTCTCCTATAGGTTTATATTTACTCCAATAGATAAAATATTTCTAATTAAATATTATTATCATGCTATAATAAACTACATATCATCCCAAGGGGTAGAAGTGAAGATAGACCTCAACATGGTTCTAGGTCTCTTTAAAGCCTAGTGGGTTTAACACATTATCTACTAGTCTGTGCCACTTGATTTGATATAACATTATTAAAATGGTATATTTTTAATTATCACACTCCAATTATTATTAAAAAACAATTACATAAACTCTCCAACATCCCTTTCATCACTTTTCTTTTCTTTTGTTAGCTTGGCCTAGTGAAACCATACCAAAATGGACTGTATGCATGCACAACCAAGTCATTTTGAGGGATTGGAGATTTTTAAGTGTCTATAAACATTATTAAACCTTCCATATACATTAACCAATGTTTATTTAATATCTTAAGTCCCCATATTTGATCATCCACTCATTTTTCATCTTTTTCTAAGGCAAACCAAAGTTCTGATTTTCTTGAGTGGCTGACCTTTGAGACAAAACAGAGAGATATATCCCTAGTTAAATATTAAAAATGATTTTTTTTTGAGATTTAATAAGTCATATTTACCAATTTTACCAAATTTTTTGTCTTTATTCCATGGGTATGGGGTCTAACCATCTCAATATGCCCAAAAAGGCCTCATAAACCCTTTTTTTTGCATGTTTTCCTTCAAATACACCTATGGATTGTCCCTCCAAGAAAATATAATTATTATAATATGAATATACATTATTATAACCTTTATTTTATGCTCATATATATTTTTAACCATATAAAACACCTTTTCCAATAACATTCTTATACTTGCCTATTGAAACAAGGTGTTTCCAAGCCTGTTGTATAAATTGTAACCCATTTACCAAATGAGGAAAGTATATGAATATTTTAGCAATGTATGGGGCATTTTTTGTCATATATTTTATCATAATTAATCCCATTTAAAACATTTATACTCTCACTTTCATATTTTGAGGGTTTAGATCAATTAGCCCTCTACTTTCCTCAAGCCCTGCCTTGACTATGACAGTCTTACCTGTAGGTGAGATTCTAGGCATGAGAAAGGGTGTGGACTTGGTTATAAAGAGATTATATTGTATTTATAATTATTAATTCCTTGGTAAATTTTTATTCTCAACAAAACATGTTTCTTCCTAACTCCAAAGGTCCTTCTAACCTTGGAAACTGAGTGTGCTCCTTTTAACTAAGACAATGCCCTTTTGATCATTACATGTAGGTTAATTTGGATTTGCATTTTATTGTAGTTATTATAAGATTCTCATTGAACTTTATAATGTGTAACAAAAAATTTCTAACTATTTCATACTTTTAATGACTTTAAACACCTTTTAAACCTGTAATTGGGTCACTATTTGGACTCAGGCATTTTACCCTACATGTATGTGAAAATGGCTCTTTAGAACTTGGTAAACGAATTATATCCTTATATTTTAACCTCCCTTGAATTAATATAGTAAAAATAAAAAATATAATTCATTTTTAAATCTCAAAGGCAATGCCAAAACATCAATTATTGATCACTTCTTAACAACACTGCTATAGGTGCACTTTTTGCCCTGTGTATAGATAAGGGAGAGTGCTTAGGGGTCAAAAACAAGGTACACCTCCTTCACCATGATCACTATGTTAATGAATGTGTATTTGGACTATTTATAGTCATTTATTCATGATTATTAGTCAAGGAATGCCAAATTTTTTGAAGAAGATACTATTTTAGGCCAAATCCTATAGACTTCACTACCTAGTTTTAGTGCATTTAGGGTAACTTTCAGCCTTGAAATAAACATCACACCTCCAATTGTCACCATGTCTTAAAACTTTGCAAATATATTTTCCTATGAAGGAATAAAATATTCAAACATTAAGTTTCATGAGAATACCTTAGGGGTATGTTTATTGAGGTCACCAAAAACTTGCTAGGCCTTTGTTTAACTCCTTTTAGGACAAAAGTCATGTATATGTAGTCATCATCTTCTTGAAACTTTCATAGCCCTTTTTGAATCTTATCCATCTCATACAATATAAACATGACTCTTAATGTGTAAGGACATCTAGATAGGGTCAATTTACATGATTTTTCACTCCTTTAAACATCTTAGCCATCTATTTAAGCCACCTATAGGTGGTAATTAGTTGCAACCAACAATGAATACAAGGATGTTAGAGGGCATTGCCATGATCATATCTATGAAGTGTGAATAAACTCAAACTCTCAAAGTGAAATTTAAATGTCTCCAAGTACTTGAAACCATTATCAAGGTTACTATCTAGGAATGATTCTATCATGGAGACCCCTATAGGTGTACCCCTTTTGAATATGCAGACAGTGAAGGAAAAATGGACAAGGTGCATGATTTAGGCCTCATGGTTGCCTTATTTGATCATAAAATGAAATATTATGACTTAAAACATCTAGGGTTAATTATATTACTTCCTCATAATGTTTAAAGCCTCCATTAAAGGCACCTATAGGTGTACATTTTTTAGAAAAGGCAACAAGGATGGTCCAAAGCAAGACAAGCCTAGAAAGGCTTTCTTAGGAATTTGATGGATTATAAATACAATATAACCATGAAAAACCTATGAATAGGTTATTAGTAAAATAATAAAACATAAAATCCATCCAACTAAATTAAATTATTCAAAAACTATCTCAAACAGGGTTTGTATGAGGTCTTAACAATGTTTCATAAAGGAGGAACCACCAAAATGAAACTTCTTAATATGAATTTGAATTAAACTCATATACCTTTATTCCCATAAAATCATTCCTCCCAACTCCATTTGTATGTTCCACACCAAGTGTTTGAAATTGACTCTCCGTGGCTTGCGAAGGCCAAAAGGATGAAATGGAAGTAAAAATTGAACCTTTTGACATATTACTTGAAAAAAAAACATGAAAAAGAGTCTAGGGAGGTGAAGAGGCATATTTTTCATGTTTTTACCTAAAATTGACTTGGAGAAGTCCATGGAAGTGCCCAAAAGGGCTAAAAAAAGGAGAAACTACCTTTTTTTATACATAACTAATTCTTAGACTATCATCTAACCACTCTTAACATTCTCTACCATGCTAAAAAGGTGGAAAAAATTCATGTTTGACACATGAAACATGGTAAAGGATGAATTAATGAATTTAAAACATATACAAAACCATATTAGGACATAACCAACATAAATTGAACCTTTGACCAAGTTTGACCCAATTTGAATAGGGTTGACCTTGATTGACTTGACTAGTAAAATGAACCTAGGCTTAGACCAAGGCTATTCAAGGGATAAGTAAAGCATTTAGACTAATATGATACCCCTATAGGACATGTAGAAACGTTTAATAAGTTTTAGAAAGTAGGGGTTGACTCAAATTTTACCAAAGGTCAAATTTGGTCAAAATTTTTGGTAACTCTTATGGGTAACATGCTTGCCTATGTTAAAGACTAGTAACCTTATCCAACTAAGGGCCAATCGAGCCAATGGATTCTTGAAGATGACTAGAAAGTACTTTTCCAAAACCAAACACAAGCAAACACAACACACTAATAAAAAAATACCAAATAAAAATAACACAAGACAAGACACAAGATAAAACTCACACTTTTGCATAAGCACTTAAGGAACATAAGGAAAGCAAGAAACTATGTATAAGGGGAGAGGAGAACCTTAGTATCAATGTTTGAGATGTATCCCACTGACTAGGATATAAAGCTCCTCTCCATCCAACATTGAGATTTGGAAAGCATTGTGTTGCTTCCATTGTGTGATTACATATGGGCCAATCCACAAAGCATCAAATTTTGTTTGTTTTTAGGTTTTGACCTATATTCATCCCATTTTAGGATAATATAACCTTCTTTGAAGCTCCTTGGCATGGATTTATTGTCAAATTATCTCTTTGTTTGATCTTGATGAGTTCTCATAGTTTGCATAGCTTGATCACTTGTCTCCTTAAGCTCCATTAACTCACATAACCTAACTTCCATGCTTTCATTCTCCATCAATTACAGCTGATAGGTGAGGCCCAAGGTTGGTAACTCAAGGGAAATAGGTATTCTACTTTCCCTTTCATAAACAAGTGTGTATGGTGAGTTTCTAATTGCTCTCTTTGGGGTGATTATATCAGCCCAAAGGGCTATCTTCAACTTGGAATTGAAATTTCTTTGATTCTCCTCCATTGTCCTCTTTATGATCCTAATTAAATTATTGTTTGTCGAATTAGCTATTCCATTCCCTTGGGGATAATAATTGGAGGAGGTGCTAAGATAGATGCCATGTTTCAAATCCCATTCACTTGTCTTTGCTCCAAGAAAAGCCAATGCATTATCTGAGATTATTATTGAAGGAACTCCAAACCTTGTCACTATACCTTCATAAAAGTCAATAAGTAATATTTTATTTTCCTCCTTGAGAGCTATATCCTCTACCCATATTGTGAAGTAATCTATAATAGTTAACACCCACTTATGACCAACACTAGAAGGTGGATTGATTAAGCCTATGAAATCCAAACCCCATTACATAAAAGGTGAATCAACTTAAATTAGATGAAGAGGTAAGGCAACAATATTTTATTTACCATCAAAAATAGCACATTTTGGACACTTCTTTACCCAAACATGGGTGTCCTTGAATAAGCTAGGCCAAAAATATCGAGCCCTCATAATCCTAGCAGCTATGGTTCTTGGAGAAAAGTGACCACCATCTGATCCATCATGAAACTCAAATATCACTTTGTCAATATAATTTAAATCAATACACCTCAATAACACACCTAAAAATTCTTTCCTAACTATTACTCCATCCACAAGTATATAAGGAATGGATTGAAATCTAAAGTACCTCCTTCTAGCTCTATCAAAACCTTGTGGACACTCATTGGTTTGAAGAAAATGAATATGTCTTGTGTCCAAATCCTCATGGATGAAGGTAAAACTATCATAGGGTCATCATGAAGTGCCAAAACAACACCCTTTTTCCCTTTTAAATTTGAAGCAAGATTCTCAAATAACCCTTTTCCATTCACTAGTTTGGTTATTTTGATTTCCACATCATATTCCATCACTTTTATGATCCAACCTACCATCTTCTCATTCAAATCATTGCTTAAGAGAAAGTATTTAACACTAGGATGAGGTATAAAAATATGAATCTTGTTATTAGACAACATATGCCTAAACTTATTTAAACTCCTTATAACTAAAAGCACTTGTTTCTCGACATAAGTGTATCTTATCTCATAGCCTTCTAAACTTTGGATAAAAAAGGAAATAGGCTATTATAAATTCTCATCATTTTCTTGAGTAATAATGGTATAAATTACCTCCTCATTCCCAAAATTATACAAATTAAAATCCTTAGAAAAATATTGACTTGTAAGAGTAAGAGCTTGGGCAATGACTTGTTTGATTTCCTCAAAACTTTCCTTTCTCCTTATCCAATTGAACACTTCATCTTTCTTTAGAATGGTAGTTATATGCTTGACCACATTATCAAAATTCATAATGAATCTCTTTATGAAATTGATTTTATCAAAGAACTTTACAAACCTTTCTTATGTTTAAGTAGAGATAATGCCAAGATAACATTCACCCTTTCTAGATCAATCGATAAGCCCTTCTTAGAGATAGTGTGTCTTAAGATTTTATCTTCATAGATATAAAACACACACTTATTTGGGTTTATAGAGATCCCAAACTTACTAAACCTTTCAAAAATCTACCTTAAGTGATTCAAGTGATCAATTGTATAATTGGAGAAAACTATTACATCATCAAGATACACCAATATAATATCATTGATTAGTCCTTGAAAATCCATATCCATTTCATGTTGAAAAGTATCCCCAGCATTATACAATCCAAAATCCATATTCCTATAGGAATATGTACCCCATTTATTAGTAAAGGTTGTCTTATATTAGTCACTTTTCTTCACCAAAATCTGATTATACCCAAAATACCCATCAAGGAGAGAAAACCTTTCACTACCTACCACCACTTGTGATATTTTATCCATGGAAGGGAAGGGGTAATGATATTTCATATACACTCTATTCAAGTCCCTAAAACCAACACATAACCTTATCTCCCCATTCTTTTTCCTAATAAGGACTAAGTTGGCCAACCAAGATGAATGCTTGATAGGTAAGATGATTCTAGACTCAATCAATTTAGTGAGCTCTTTCTTCATGAGGGGTTTAATATTAGGATTTATTTGCCTTTGTATTTTCTTAATAGGCTTGGAATTTTCATCTATCTCTATGGTGTTCTGAGCTAGGCTTGGCTCAAAACCTTTCAAGTCTCTATACTACCATGCAAAAATATCATTATACTCCTTGCATAACTCAATTAAAGCATGTTTCTCTTGACTAGTGCATACCTTTCCAAGTGCAAGTAGCTTATCTTTAAATATTTATACCTTCTCATAGTTATCATTCTTGGTAAACATTCTTACCTTCTCTTTCTTTAGTTGTTCATCCTCATTAAATATGCTTTCAAGAGTCATTAGGTCTTTAAGAAGCTTGATGGACTTTAATTGGACAATATACCCTCCATACTACTACAATAGTTTGGATTTACTTTTATGAGAAAACTCAGCCTCATCTTGTATAAAAATATCTATTTGTTGGTCACTATCAAACACCTACCAATTAGTGAAATTATCTATCATAGAGGGCCTAACAATCACATTTAGATGAAGTTGGTTTTTGTCCTCTTTTATACCTCTTTGAATATCAAATTGAGATCCAATAGATGACAACCTATTAGCATGCTTATTTTACTCTCTTGGAATAGATGTGATGTTTAAATCCTTGAAATATTCCACAATATCCCAAACCCTATGCGTATAGGACTTGAGCAAAGATTTTTTAGTCGAATTATGCCCTCTAACTTGGTTCATAACAAGCTCACTATCTCCATATACTTGCAACTCTTTAATCCCTATAATCCTAGTGCATTAAAGTCCATGAATAAGGTCCTCATATTATACCACATTTCAATTTCATGAGAATTTAAATCTAAAGGTCCTCATATTATACCACCTACCCCAATCTTGCTTCTTGATCCATCAAAGAAGAGCTGCCATAAACCATTCACATCCTCACTTTTATTCACTAATTTTGGTATGAAATATTCATTATCATGCATATAATATACCTCAAGACTAGATTATTCAATAAACTTGTAAATGTCATGCTCATAATGCTCATCTCCCCATTCATCTAGGAACAAATCAGAAATTCCTTCAAGGGAAGATGATGGAGATTAGTCAATGTGAAATTATTCTTCACCAATGATAACATAGTTAAAATTTTCCACCTTAGGTGAGTAGGGATCCAAGTGATAATTATGAATATATTCTAACTCAATCTTCACCTTAGTGCGATACTTTATCCTAAACACCATGTAGGTCCAATTGGCTGCCAAGTATCCACCTATTTTAGTTGTAAAATCTCTTGACAAACAAAAATCAAAGTATGGAGGTAAATATACCACCACCACATCATTAGGAATATAAAAGGTAAGAAAATAATGAAGGATCAAATTAAAATATTTAACTATCCCCAAAGTCTTGGCTGGTGATCCATCTAATTGTAAGACTCCCTTAGTCATTGGCTCATATTTGAGGTCTAGTTTATTTGTTATACATTTGGGCATAACTGAAGTACTAGTCCCACTATCTATGATGAAATTATTAACTAATAAATCACCAATTATTATAGATAGTTATAAAGGAGGATTTTTCTCATTATTTTTCACTTCATCATCTATAGGTTGAGTTCCATTAACTATGACAACATTGTCATTCCTAGATGATCTAGCTTGTTTACCCAATCCATGAATTTTTTTTGGAGTATATCAATTTTCCCTAGTATTGTCAAAGAGTCCAATAATGATATATTCATGTGTATCTTCTTCATCTATTCTACCACATTGATGGAAGGATTGCTCATCTTAGGAATATCTTTGGGAGCACTATCACCTTGTGATGTAGCTTGTGGAGGTGGAGGCATAGGAGCTGGCCTTATGTTTTGAAATATTTGATTTTCTTTCACCTTAGGAGATGAATTAGATCCAATCACCATTAGAGATGATGTAGGGGTAAAATAGTTCCTTGATTAGCTTCTTGAGCCTCTTTAACAACCCTCCTTTTGGATCTAGTGTTAGCAGATACACTAGCATTGATGTTGCTTGGGTTTGCCAAATTATTTATGGCACAAAATTTTTTGTCCAAGTGATTGATGAGAGAATAATCATATTTCATTTGACCATTTTCCATCTTATATTACATTTAAATCTCAAAATTTTAAACTTGTGGTGCTTGGTTTCCTTCCATTGCCATGGTTTGATTATGCATTTCATTTACATAAGCAACTTTTTCTTGATTTTAATCAAAAGATGGATATCATGACTATTATTAAACCAAGTTATTTTGAGTTGGGAAAATAGATTTAGAATATGAGGGAGAATTAGGATTATAGATTTGATAAGGCCTAGCTTGGGTGATTTGACCTTGTCCTTGAGCATTACCTTGGAAAGGAGGTTTATTGATTTGTCTAAACTAATTATAGGATTGGTATGGCTTATAACTTTGGGCCTATTAGCTTTTGGGGGAAACCAACTCATTAGAGACATTTTTAAATAGAATTTTAGCTTCATGCATATCATTATAAGGAACAATGGTATATTTCTCATTACTAGGCAAGGAGCTAAGGTAGGTAATATCACTTGATTAGGAGGCTGTAAATCAGGGAATAATGACATTAGAGGCCTACGAGCAATATTTCCTACTTAAACAAGATAATTCTTAGCATTTATGGCTATCTCATAGGCAATAGAGAGTGTATTCCTAGGTTTATTGATTTGTCTAAATTGATTATAGGATTGGTATGGCTTATAACTTTGGGCCTATTGGATTTTGAGGGAAACCAACTCATTAGAGAAATTTTGTAATAGAATTTTAACTTCATGCATATCATTGTAAGGAATAATGGTATATTTATCATTACTAGGAAAAGGAGCCAGGGTAGGTAATGTCGCTTGACTAGGAGGTTGTAAATTAGGGAATAATGACATTAGAGGCCTAAGAGCAATCTTTCCTACTTGAACAAGATAATTCTTAGCATTTATGGCTATCCCATAGGCAATAGAGAGTGTATTCCCAGGTTTATTGATTTGTCTAAACTAATTATAGGATTGGTATGGCTTATAACTTTGGGCCTATTGGATTTTGAGGGAAAACAACTCATTAGAGACATTTTGTAATAGAATTTTAACTTCATGCATATCATTGTAAGGAACAATGGTATATTTCTAATTACTAGGCAAAGGAGCCAAGGTAGGTAATGTCGCTTGAAAGATAAAACCTTTCCTTTGAAAGATAAAACCAACAACCTAATAGCCACATTATCTTGAGTGATATTATGGATATTACAAAAGTATATTATGTTTCTAATGTGCTCAATGGTAGTGATAGAACCCTCTCCACTAAAATATGGAACACTCTTAAGGGATACTCCTATAATTTGATCATATTGGGTAAGGTTTAAAGGAGATGATCTGGTGAAAGGCACAAAATGTTACCTCTTTGCTATCTTGAAATGTGAAATTTGTGTATTAGGGATTGAACTAAACAAGATCTTATACTTATTAAACACCAGCACTCTTGAATAAGGATGGGTATTCACAAACCTAAACCTTTTGGTAGAATATAAAGGTAATTTCACAAACACAAAGGGTATACCTATTGGCCAATTTTTGGCACACATACCAAGGCTTTGAAGTATACTCAACATGGTAAAGATGAAGGGTCTAAAAAAAAATTCATGGTTTATCAACCTCCACAGAATCAAGCCTTCACAAGTTTAAGCACAAACCTAGAAGATCCAGTAAACTAAAAAGGCTAAGTGCAAAATCTCTTTTTTAGTTGTCTTTACTTGTTCATTCTTTTAGATTTTGTATGGAGACTAAGTGAAAGAAACTGTTTCAAAATTTTTATCTAAAATAATTTTTGAAAGGTACTTTTCAATTCCCCAAAGGTATTATTCTAAAGAAATGGTCTTTTTTAACAAGTTGATGGGTACTTTCTCAGCAAAAGAGTCCATTTCAAAAACTTGAAGGATCGTTTCCCTTTAGAAAAAGGATTTATCAAAATTTTGAAGGTCCATTTTTCTTTTGGGAAGGTTTCTTTTCAAAAGCTTGAAGGAATTTTCGAAAGGGAACTTTTCCTTCGATAAAATTATTCGAGACAATTTTTCCCTAAGGAAAAATTCCTTTGGAATTTTTGTTTAAAATTAAGATCCCAAAGTAATGTTCTAAAGGACACATTTCATTCAGGAAAATTATCTGAGACAATTTTTTTGAAGGCAAATTTCTTTTATAACTTTTGTCTTGAAGTTAGAAAGCTAAAGGATTCTTTTTAGAAAGTCAAAGGAAAAAATTCTAAAGGAATTCCTTCAGAAGGAATTCTTTTAGGAATAAGTGATGAAACAAAAAAAATGATGGGATTTTTCAAGTTTCCCAAAGGGGATGTTCCTTTCAAGAAGGTTCTTTTCAAAAACTCAAAGGTACTTTAAAATAAATATAAAGGGTACTTTTTTGAAAGAGTGCCTAAGTACAAAAGGGAAAGGGTCCTTTCCCTTCAAGAAGAATTTTTACAATATTTATAAAGGGATAATATTTTAAAATGCCAAAGGGCACTTTTCTCAACAAAAGGGGGAACTTACAAATTCAACAGTCTATTTCAAAAGATCCAAAGGGTACTTTCTATTTGGAAATGGGAATTTTCAAAGTGGCTAAAAGATATTGTTCCTTTAGAAAGAGAACTTATCCAAAAGACTTTTCAAAATCTGAAGGGCCATTCTCAAAAAGTCTAAAGTTTAATTCCTTTAGGGAAAATTCTATGGAAATTATTCAAGCAAGTTGTTCGAAAGAAAAGGCCCAAAAGAAAGAGGTCCATAGGAAATTTTCCAAAGGAAATATGACATTCAAGCCAGTGTCAAAGTTCAAGCTTAAAAATAGCCATAGGGATTCAAATATCCCATGATGGGCCCACAAATGTCAAAATTAAAACCCTTACAAGTAGTTGTTTAGATTTTTATGGACTTACATTGACATAAATGGATATAGGAAAACTAATGTCCTTAGATTGGTTTTCCATCTATAGGAGTGATCTAGTTTAGGTTTCAAAGTAGGATCTAGTAAGTGTAATTAATGGAGAGGTCCTCATCATTTGACATGGCCATCATCTCTAACAAATAGCCACTCAATGTAGAAGTAGCATGGCTCAGTCTAGATAAGGAGATATGGTGATTTCATCCTTATACATGAAGGACATGTAAAGTGAAGGGGCACACCAAGTTTTAAATGCAAAGATCAAATCATCCACACTTGAAAAAGACATGAAGATACCTTCAACATGGCTCTCTCTGCTCCGAAAAGGGAAGCTTGAATGCATGAGAGGCTTGAGGAGATTTTTAGTGATCTTGGATGGTTTATCTCATGGTCAAGGTAGTTGCATGCTTTGAATGTAAAGAGCTCAATGAAAATAGTGGTGGTTATAGCCATTTATGACCCCCATTTCCATTTTATCATGCAATCCCCTTCTTCTCTCATCCCTTTCTACTATATATAGAGGCTTTGGAGCTAAAAATGGATCCCTAGACTAGTGATAGAGTTAATCTATCAAAATTGCCTTGTAAACACTCTCTTAAAGCAAAAAGATAAACTTTTTTTAATTCTAATTTGAAGCTAAGTGTGCATTATTCGGGTTTTAACTTGTAGATGTATGTCATATCTTACTTTAATTCTTTTTGGTTCCTTGCAAGTTCTGTGAAGTGTTAGACATTGGTCCCTTTGTTGAAGTGTCACAAGTTTATAGTGTCTCATACAGACCTATTTCTTTCTATCCTTCAAATTGTAGGGTTTCCCTTTGACCTCCACACAAAATAATTATGCTTGTGGCCTTGAGATTGGATCAAATTAGTCTATCTCTTGGTTAGGTTCATTAGTAGTTGTTAAGGTTTCCAAGTTGAAAGTGGATCATTTCATTTTTGGTGCATCACCATCCTTAGCATAGATTTCCCTTTCATGTTATCTTTCTCTCCCTTTTCCTTAGTCAATAGTAGATTTTAGTGTGGGAAATAATTTGAAGTGAAGCATCTGAGGAGATTTCCTCATTAAAAATCTTAGAGGTTCAACCTCATTCTAGGATACCCACAGCCTAAGGTTGTTTCAATATTATAGCTAGAAGTGAGAGAACCTAAAAACTCTCCCACAATGGTGTAATTCTAGCCTACAACAATTTTCAGCATGCTCAATGGGACCATATTTAAAGAAGATTAGTCAATTTTGATGTTGGTTTGATCAAATTTTAATAGTTATAGCTTTCATCTTTCAGTATCTAATGACTCCAAAGAACACTCAATAATCTAGTGGTAGAATAGTAACTATATTTCATGCCAAAAGTGATTACAAGATCAGATTCTAGAGGTATTCCTTTTTAGTTTATTGAACTCCCATTGAATTTGACCAAAAGGTTAAGGTTCACCAATACTCTACCATATGTATCGAAACCTTTTCCTAACCTAGTCTCAAGGCCTACCCTTGCAAGCAACCTCTTGATATTTTCCCCTATTACCATGATTCCCCAAAGAGATTTTGTAGGCTTTAGTGGCCAAAGTCCTTTGAATCTACCATAATATGATCATATGCTAATATTATCTCTCAAATAATCCCATATTTTATAGGAGACCAAACCATAACCTCTATTGAACACATCAATGACAGCCAATTTTTGTAATATCCATAATATCATTGTAGAAAATATAGCTATTAGACTATTAGTTATATCCCTTAAGGGAAAAGCTTTAGATTGGTATAGAATATTAGTTCCTAATTATATTCACTCATGGAATCAGCTAAGAGTGGCCTTGTGTAATAGATTTGTAGATGAGAGTGACCATTTGTCACTAACAAAACAACTTACCATAATCAAGAGAACCTCCCATGAAGTCATACAAGACTTCAACACAAGATTCTAAAAAACTTGGGATAGAATTCTAGCCTCTATTAAACCATCCCCTAACTTTGCATTCCTATACTACTTGAAGGATCTAAATAGTGATATAGTTGTAATGATCCAATCCATGGGAGGGGACATATTGCTAGATGCTTATGAGGTGGATATTAAAGCAAAATAATGCTTAGTTTAGGTGGGCAAGTTTACTCCTAGACCACTAATACCTCTTTTCCCTAAAATTAGACAACCCCCTATGGTTATTCCCCCACTTGATTTTATTCTTCCAACTCTACAAAATATTTCTATACATTCACCTAAGCAAGAAAAAGCCTCCACTAATGGGTCATGTGATTCCCTAGAGTAGAAAAATTACCTATAACTTAAGAGCATGATCCAATCCTTGGGAAATGATGTGGTAAATGTTAAGAGTTAGAAATCTCAGTTTAATAAACCTTATCAAGCTCCATATCAGCCTCAATAGAAATCTTATCAAGGGAATAGACCACCCTTCAAGGGAAATTTCTAAAACTAGAACTATGAGCAAGGGTAAGGGCAACCTAGCTATAATAAGCAGAGTAGCTATAACCCAAATGCCATAGTCTCTTCTAACTCCTTAGATCCTATTAAAAATAATATGGGTCAAGAGGCTGAAGGGACCATACCTTGGGGTTAATGTTTTAGGCAATCCATTATCCCAACTAATTGTTTCAACTAGGATTTCAATGACCAATGGTAGTAGGCTATTGCTTATGGATATAATCAAGCATTAATGGCTCAAAACATAGAGATCCCCATGATGACAAAACTAGGATAGTCTCCACAAGACCAATGATCTAGTCAAGTACCAAACCAGCTAGATGATACAATGGTCATTAGTGAGCAAGAAGAGTGTTCCATGCTTAATCAATAAGCTTGTTCTAGCCAAGCATGCATTCCAATGGTAGATAATAAAAGGTTAAAAATAAGGAATATGGATGGTAATCAATAGGTGGTCAAAGAACCTTCTATCATTACTCCTTCATTGTCTAAGCCTAATGATCTTGCTATCACTCCGAAGGTCCTAGCACCTCCTAAAAATTAGAATCAAGAGAAAGGTTTTGACCCAAAAAACTCACAAATTCAAAAAAAAACATTAGCGGCTCCCAAAGCTTAGGCCAAGGTTGGTGGTCTACTAATTGTTGAACAAATAAAAAATCCAATGTGAGTGTGCCAATGTGGGACATGCTTTTCATGCCCAATTAGGTGGATATCCTTTAAGAAGGTTTGTCCAACATAAGGGTTACAATAACTGCATGCTAATTGTTAGGATCTTGCTCCACCAATTAGAGCATATATGATTACCTCTTGTATTAGCAACTAAACACGGAATTTAACTAGAGTGATAAGTAACTAGAAATATGAAACAACACAAGTTATGAGAGACAATACACAATCTTGTATTAATAATACTTAGAAGAAAATAAAATAAAGAAGATGCCACTTCTTCTTCCACCTCAAAGGCTTGCCACACCTCAAGACCTTCTTTCCTCTCTCTCTCAGTCCCAACACACAACTCAAATATAGAGCTGTTGTTCACCTCCACCAGTTAGTAACAATGCTGCCAGTACACCAAGTACACATCCGTACTCCAAGTAGATCTCCTGCTCTCTACTACCACCTATAAATCACCAGACCTCACTCACCATTGTAGATCTCCAAACGTGGTCCTGTACACCTGCTGACCAAGATCATACAAACATGAAGAACCCTTCTGATTCTCCAAACTAGCACCCACACTTGGTACTGTGGCACTAGGAGGAACACACCATTGCTCTCTTCTCTCTGAAGGAGTTTATTTAGCTCTCTTACTCTCTAGCACTAATTTACAATACAACCCATGAGTCTATTATATAGATCTTATGCTTACAATAATTAGACTATCTTAATTACAATAATTAGACTCACAACTCTAAGACTATAATTAGCCTTTAACATGCAAACTGACAGTCCAAAAATAGACTCTCTAAAATCTACATGCAAACTGCATGCTCACACACAGGTTGACGACACCGGCTCCTTATGACCAATGTCGGCTGACTTGTAACCGACATCAGTTACTTCTACAAACTACTATTTGACTGATGTTAGTTGATCAGACTAACATCAGTTGCCTTGCAACTCATTCTACAACTCTCTACAGCCTCTGAAACCTCTGTAACTCCTCTTATTTGCATCTTGGTGAAGCTTTTAGCTCCATAACCTAACAATCTCCCACTTGGAGATAAATAGCTGCACCTATACCTGTACCTATACACCATCTAATTTATTCCCTGGCTTGTATCCCTCTTCAAGCTCAATCTTGAAGACCACCCACCACACACCTAATGATGCCTTTCCTGTCATCCAAGTAACCTGCCACATCTGAACCTACAAGTACATGTAGTGAAGTCCTTGACCCTGCATAGCATGAATCCCTACTATTGATCCCTCTCAGATACCTAAGAATCCACTTTCCTTAAATTGGCTCCAAACTCTCTGACAACTCCTGCTGCTTGGGAAAACTCAGGTCTACACCAGACCTTATGTGATTTTGAACACTGTTCTAAGCTCTGCTTGAACTATCCAGCCCTTGATGTGCTTGCCGATTCTGCATCCTACATCTTGAACCTTGCCAACACCTTCTTCACATCAACTCCTACTAGAGACAAAATCAACTTGTGATCTTCCATGTCTCTTATGCCAAAGAATTTTGCTACTCCAAATTCTTCATGACATACCTCTAAACTAACTTTACCTTTAGCTCAAAAACTCCCTGCATGTGTAACCCTACAACAACCAACCACACCACATACTATAACAAGATAATGTTGCAATCATCATCCACCTGGTAAAGAAAACCATAGTAGTTACACTAACGTTGACTAAAGCCATGCTTCATCATCCACCTATTAAACCTATACCACTATCCTACAGCTACCTCAAGACCATATACCTTGGCTTTCTGTCTCACATGTCCATTCCCACTCTTCTTCATCTTGAACATCCATTCATCTCTCATTTCTTTCTTCCCACTGGCAACTCCACCAAAAACACCTATTTGATTCTTCTCCAAAGAATCACATCCTCATCCATGCCAAGCTCCCACTGTTGCGTGGATATACCTACTCTGCTTCTTTAATGACTTCTTGATTCTTGACCATCAGTGAGCAACAAGTAATGTAAAAAAAGGAAATGATGAATTTGAGGCTTACCCTTTTATTCCTCCATATGGGCATTTGAGACTCCATGACAGCTTGCTGTCTACCCAAAATTTGTCTTAGTAACTGATGCCAGTCACATCTCAGTCTGCACCTGATCATCGTCGGTTCCTTGCAACTACCTCATTGTTGATGTTGGTTCTCCATGACTAATGCTATTGTTTATCTACCCCTGAGTTGCTGATGTTGGTCTACACATAGTCACTGTCAATCCCTGCATGTATGCCAACATTGGATTTCTAACTAACGTCGGTCTCTGTGTTCTCCTTGTGAGTGATAACTTTTACCCATGAGCTCCTTTTGGGTCAAAACCCTATTCAAATCAACATAGCACTGCTCAAAATTCCTTAGCCCCTTGAACTAATCTCTGTTCATCATCTCCTCCATGAAAACCAAGGCTTTCCAGTTCTTAAGTTTGTTAAAGACATCTGACCTCTGCTTAAAAACTTGCATTCCCCTCCTACATATGTGACTAAGCCTACGAAGCCACATCTCTACAACATAAGGTGAATCAGTAATATAAGTAGATAGATAAAGGATACCTACTTTCTTACCACCATCTAATTCAAATGCATCTACTATGAGAATTACTGTGCATCTCTCATCACCCAAATTTCCTGAAGAAATTAGACTCATCTCCAAGACTGGAACTTGCATGACCTTCTTCAACACCTGTATGTTACCCATTTGCAATTTCAACTTCACTTCCCCTTCATCAATAATCTGAAAAGGCTCACCAACCCCTAAATAAATCTCTCCAAAGTCTCCAAAGACATACCCATGAAAAGATGCTCTATTTCGGGTTACATGGAAAGAGGCAACAGAATCTGTGAACCAAGATTCTACTTTATCTAGAACATCCTATGCAACATCACCTACAACATCTGCTTCTCCCTTTCTCCATATTGATCTTCTACCAACCAGTAATCTTTATTTACCTGCTCTTTCTTTCCATCAATCAGACCATTTGTGTTATTCAATTTCTCCATTCGTAGCTTACTTTCTTCTGCCATTGCTATACTCCCACTCAATCAAAAACCCCTGTGAGTACCCTGTAATCAACAAACACTACCTTGATCTGAAACACTTGTTAGTCAACCCAACCAAAAGCTCTGATACCACATGTCAGGATCTTGCTCCACTAATTAGAGCATATATGATTACCTCTTGTATTAGTAACTAAACACGAAATTTAACCAGAGTGATAAGTAACTAGAAATATGAAACAACACAGGTTATGAGAGACAATACACAATCTTGTATTAATAATACTCAGAAGAAAATACAATAAAGAAGATGCCACTTCTTCTTCCACCTCAAAGTCTTGCCACACCTCAAGACCTTCTTCCCTCTCTCTCTCAGTCCAAACATACAACTCAAATATAGAGTTGTTGTTCACCTCCACCAGTCAGTAACAATGCTGCCAGTACACCAAGTACACATCCATACTCCAAGTAGATCTCCTACTCTCTGCTACCACTTGCAAATCACCAGACCTCACTCACCATTGTAGATCTCCAAACGTGGCCCTACACACCTGTTGACCAAGATCATACAAACATGAAGAACCCTTCTGATTCTCCAAACCAGCACCCACACTTGGTATTGTGGCACTAAGAGGAACACACCATTTCTCTCTTCTCTCTGAAGGAGCTTATTTAGCTCTCTTACTCTCTAGCACTAATTTACAATACAGCCCATGAGTCTATTATATAGATCTCATGCCTACAATAATTAGACTATCTTAATTACAATAATTAGACTTGCAACTCTAAGACTATAATTAGCCTTTAACATGCAAACTGATAGTCCAAAAATAGACTCTCTAGAATCCGCATGTAAACTGCATGCTCACACATAGGTTACCGACATCGGCTCCTCATGATCGATGTCGACCAACTTGTGACCAATGTCAATTGCTTCTGCACTACTATTTGACTGATGTTGGTTGATTAGACTGACATCAGTTGCCTTGTAACTCATTCTACAACTCTCTACAACCTTTGCAACCTCTGTAACTCCTCTTGTTTGCATCTTGGTGAAGCTTTTAGCTCCACAACCTAACAATCTCCCACTTAGAGATAAATAACTGCACCTGTACCTATACACTGTCTAATTTATTCCCTAGCTTGTATCCCTCTTCAAGCTCAATCCTGAAGACCACCCACCACACACCCTGTGATGCCTTTCCTGTCATCCAAGTAACCTGCCGCATCCGAACCTACAAGTCCATGTAGTGAAGTCCTTGACCCTGCATAACATGAATCCCTACTACTAATCCCTCTTAGATACCTAAGAATCCACTTTCCCTAAATTGGCTCCAAACTCTCTGACAACTCCCACTGCTTGGGAAAACTCAGGTCTACACTAGACCTTATGTGATTTTGAACATTGTTCTAAGCTCTACTTGAACTATCCAGCCTTTGGTGTGCTTGCCGATTCTGCATCCTACATCTTGAACCTCACCAACACCTTCTTCACATCAACTCCTACTAGAGACAAAATCAACCTGTGATCTTCCATGTCTCTTATGCCAGAGAATTTTTCTACTCCAAATTCTTCGTGACATACCTCTGAACTAACTTTACCTTTAGCTCAAAAACTCCCTGCATGTGTAACCCTGCAACAAGCAACCACACCACATACAGTAACAAGATAATGTTTCAATCATCATCCACTTGGTAAAGAAAACCACAGTAGTTACACTAACATTGACTAAAGCCATGCTTCATCGTCCACCTGTCAAACCTATACCACTGTCCTGCAGCTACCTCAAGACCATATACCTTGCCTTTTCATCTCATGTGTCCATTCCCGCTCTTCTTTATCTTGAACATCCATTTGTCTCTTAGTGCTTTCTTCCCACTGGCAACTCCACCAAAAACACCTGTTTGATTCTTCTCCAAAAAATCACAATCCTCATCCATGCCAAGCTCCCACTATTTCCTAGATCTACCTGCTCTACTTCTTTAATGACTTCCTAATTCTTGACCATCAGTGAGCAGCAAGTAGTGTAAAGAAGGGAAATGATGAATTTGAGGCTTCCTTACCCTTTTAGTCCTCCATATGGGCATTTGAGACTCCTTGATAGCTTTTTGTCAACCCAAAATTCATCTCAGTAACCAATGCCAGTCACATCTCAGTCTGCACCCAACCGTCATCGGTTCCCTGTGACTGCCTCATCATTGACATTGGTTCTCCATGACCGATGCTAGTGTTTATCTGCCCCTGAGTTGCTGATGTTAGTCTACACATAGTCAATGTCTGTCCCTGCATGTACGTTGACGTCAATTTTCTAATCGACGTCAGTCTCTGTGTTCTCCTTGTGAGTGATAACTTTTACCCACGAGCTCCTTTTGGGTCAAAACCCTATTAAAATCAACATAGTGCTGCTCAAAATTCCTTAGCCCCTTGAACTGATCTCTATCTATCATCTCCTCCATGAAAACCAAGGCTTTCCAGTTCTTAAGTTTGTCAAAGACATCTGACCTCTGCCTAAAAACTTGCATTCCCCTCCTACATATGTGACTAAGCCTACAAAGCCACATCTCTACAACAGAAGGTGAATCAATAATATAAGTAGATAGATAAAGGATACCTACTTTCTTATCACCATCTAATTCAAGTGCATCCATTGTGAGAGTTACTGTGCATCTCTCATCACCCAAATTTCTTAAAGAAATTAGACTCATCTCCAAGACTAAAACTTGCATGACCTTCTTCAACACCTGTATGTTACCCGTCTAAAATTTTAGCTTCACTTTCCCTTTGTCAATAATTTGACAAGGCTCACCAACCCCTAAATAAATCTCTCCAAAGTATCTAAAGACATACCCATGAAAAGATGCTCTATTTCGGGCTGCATGGAAAGAGGCAGCAGAATCTGTGAACCAAGATTTTACTTTATCCAGAGCATCCTGTGCAACATCACCTGCAACATCTGCTCCTCCCTTTTCTTCATACTGATCTTCTACCAACCAGTAATCTTTATTTACTTGCTCTTTCTTTCCATCAATCAGACCATTCATGCTATTCAGTTTCTTCATTTGTAGCTTACTTTCTTCTACCATTGCTATACTCCCACTCAATCAAAAACCCCTGTGAGTACCCTGTAATCAACAAACACTACCCAGATCTGAAACACCTGTTAGTCAACCCAACCAAAAGCTCTAATACCACATGTCAGGATCTTGCTCCACCAATTAGAGCATATATGATTACCTCTTGTATTAGCAACTAAACACAGAATTCAACCAGAGTGATAAGTAACTAGAAATATGAAACAACACAGGTTATGAGAGACAATACACAATCTTGTATTAATAATACTCAGAAGAAAATACAATAAAGAAGATGCCACTTATTCTTCCACCTCAAAGGCTTGCCATACCTCAAGACCTTCTTCCCTCTCTCTCTCAGTCCCAGCACACAACTCAAATATAGAGTTGTTGTTCACCTCCACCAGTCAGTAACAATGCTACCAGTACACTAAGTACACATCCATACTCCAAGTAGATCTCCTGCTCTCTGCTACCACCTACAAATCACCAGACCTCACTCACCATTATAGATCTCTAAACGTGGTCCTACACACCTGCTGACCAAGATCATACAAACACGAAGAACCCTTCTAATTCTCCAAACCAGCACCCACACTTGGTACTGTGGCACTAGGAGGAACACACCATTGCTCTCTTCTCTTTGAAGGAGCTTATTTAGCTCTCTTACTCTCTAGCACTAATTTACAATACAGCCCATGAGTCTATTATATAGATCTCATGCTTACAATAATTAGACTATCTTAATTACAATAATTAGACTCACAACTCTAAGACTATAATTAGCCTTTAACATGCAAACTAACAGTCCAAAAATAGATTCTCCAGAATCTACATGCAAACTGCATGCTCACACACAAGTTGCTGATGTCGGCTCCTCATGACTGATGTCAGCCAACTTGTAATTGACATCAGTTGCTTTTGCACTGCTATTTGACCAACGTCAGTTGCCCTGTAACTCATTTTGCAACTCTCCACAACCTCTGCAACCTCCGTAACTCCTCTTGTTTGCATCCTGGTGAAGCTTTTAGCTCCACAACCTAACACAAATAACTGAGCAAAGAAACTAAGGTCCTCACCAATGCAACCCAAGGTCTTATGGGAGAAAGATCAAGGTAATCAAATGCCCTCTATTTTACATTTCATTAATCATTGTTGATTCCTTTATGTATAATTTATTAATAGATATTAGAGCTAGCACTTTAGTAATGCTAAATTCTATAGCTAATCAATTAAACCTCAAATATGAGCCATATACTAAGGGAGTTTTACAACTTGATGGTTCTTCCACAAAGTTATCTAATATCATCAAGGATTTGAGCTTGACCCTACATACTTATCCTAGTGTTTTGGTGGTTTAGGATGTGTTGATGTAGCTCCTCACTTTGCATTATGCCTTTATAGATAATTCATAGCCAAGATAGGAGGTTATCTAGTAATAGATTGGTCTTACATGGATTTAAAAAAAAGGTATGGGACTAAGGTATCGATTAAGGCTGAGCTCATGGCATAATTTAAAATTAAGCCCCAATCAACTAGATAGCATAAACCTCAATTGTATTATCCTTGATGAAGATGAATTTACAATTAGTCAAGAACTAAATACTTATCCTAAGGAGATTTAGACTTATTCTTGAATGAGCTATGGAGGGATAATCAATTTCTCAACCATTTGGAAAGTGTTGAAGAAAGAGACATGGGTGTCTATTTGCTACATGAAAAAAATTAAGTCATGTCTTCCCTCATTAGACCTAAAGAAGACCTCAATGGTATGTGGAAGTTGTTCTTTGATGGTTTAAGGAGCAAAAATGGAGTAGCTACAAGGATAATGATAGTTTCCCCTTCAAATGATAAGTATTTCTCTTCTTATTGGTTCTATTTCAATTTCTCCTCCAATGCATTAGAATATGAATGCCTAATCTATGGCCTCCAATGGGCCATTAACAAGGGAATCAAGTAGCTGTAGTATATGGGGACAGTGAGCTTATAGTGAACCAAGCTAAGGGCCTAAACATTATAAGGAATCCTTTGATGAGTTCTTACAAAAATAGAGTGTGGGACCTATTTAAATATTTTTAATCCTTTAACATTCAAGTTGTGCCAAGAAACAAAAATCAACATGCTAACAGGTTGGCAAATGTGGGAGCCTAGTTTGATACTCCGAGTGAGCTAAAAAAGGCCAAGGTTTAGCCACATGTCAAGGTGGTGGTGAGGCCATCTATACCATATAATGAAGCCCACTATTAGGTCTTTAAAAATGATAAAAAAAAATTGCTTATTTGTTGGAATAAGAAATTAATTTTTCCTTAATGAACCAATGTAAATTTCAACATCAGTATGAGGATCAAATTGTTTAAGTAAAGTCTAACAATCTTCCTAAGGGATTGGTTACACTTGAAATTATTTTCCATGAGATACAGCATATGAGTAAAGATAAGGTAGTGATGTTAATTGATGAGGAGAGCTATGAAAGAGTCCTTATTTTCAAGGACAAGCTTCTCAAGCATGGGAAGGTAAGTAATGAGGTAGAAAGGCATGCTTTAATTGAAATTTGTAAGGAATATTTAGACATCTTTGATTCGAAATATAGTGACCTAAAAGGTTTTGATCCAAAGTTAGCCCAACATACTATAGAACTAGAGCCCAATGTTAAGCCTATGAGGTAGAAGCCAAGGCCATTAATCCAAAAATAGAAGAGCTTATGAGGAGAGAGCTAACCAAGTTAATTGAATCCAAGATCATCTTTCCCATCAAGCACTCATCATGGGTAGACAATTTGGTGCCTATAAGGAAGAATAATAATGAGATCTAATTATGTGTTGACTTTAGATACTTGAATAAGCTCTCCTTGAAGGACCATTACCCTCTACCATCCATGGAGAAGCTTCTTCAAATAGTTGTAGGATTAAAACATTTTTCTCTTTTAGATGGATATTTGGGTTATAACTAGGTGCTGGTAAGATAAGAAGATCAATACAAGACTACCATCACCACCAAATGGGGCATGTATTCATACCAAAAGATGGCTTTTGGCTTATCAAATACTAGGGCAACTTTTTAAAGAGCTATGGACATGGATTTCCAAGGGCTGTTGAATCAAATGGTACTAGTCTACTTGGATGACATCATAATTTTATCCAAAGATGCCAATGAACACATGAACCACTTGAGGTTTATCTTTGAGAGATGAAAAGAGTATGAGATCTCTTTGAATCCCAAGAAGTGTGTGTTTATCATGCATGAAAGTAAGTTATTGGGTCACATTGTCTCAAAATAAGGATTAGCTATTGATCCTAATAGAATAAGTGTCATCTTGGCCTTATCCTTACCCAAGAATAAGAAGGGACTCCAAAGTTTCCTTGGAAAAATAAACTTTGTGAGAAGGTTTATACCTGGTTTTACAAACTTGGTTAAACCCATCACTACTATGCTAAAGAAGAACCAAGTTTTCATTTGGTTAGATGAAGGTAAATCAACATTTAAGGCTATCAAGTAGGCCATTACACAAGCACCCACACTCATGAATCCTAATTTCTCTAGATATTTCATATCATATGCCTTTGCCAATATTGATAATATATCAACTATGTTAATACAAAATAATGGTGAAGGACTTGAGCAGCCAATAACATTTTTCAATTAAGGGCTTAAGGAATATGAGGTGAGGTATACTTTTGTATAAAAACAAGTCTTTGTAGTGGTAAGAAGCCTTAAAAAGTTTAGGCCAATGCTCTTTGATAAAAAATCTATCTTATGGTATCTCATCCTGGAGTTGAAGGACTTCTTTCTTAACAAATAATTGAATGAAAAGAGGGTTGGTTAGATTACTAAGGTCATGGAGTATGACGTGGAGATCAAGTTCACTAAGCGAGTAAGAGGCAAAGGTTTGTGTGAGAATATGGTTGATGAGATTCATGAGGATAAATAAGTTTTTATGGTGATACAAGATAACTCACATGTGGAGGCACCTCTACTTCATAAGAGATAGATCCATGATATGACACATTTTTTTCTAACAAGAGAATGCCCTTAGGGTCTAGATAAGGCAAAAAGAAGGTATTTCAGACTTTAGTCCATACCTTATGCATTGGTTGATGGGTTTTTATTAAAAAAAGACCTCAATGAAGTGCTTCTAAGGTGGATAGATGATGACTAAGTGACAAGGCTCTTGGAGCAATTCCATAATGGGCTTGTAAAAGGTCATTTTTCACCTAGAACCATATCAACAAAGATAATGAAGGTTAGTTATTATTGGCCCAACTTATTTAAGGATGCATATGCATGGGTAAGAAAGTGTCAAAAGTGTGCTCTCTTTGTGGGTAATCAAAGATTGGTAGCCTTTCCTCTCAACCCAATTTAGGTAGAGAAACCTTTCATGTAATGGGGGCTAGATTTCTTAGGAATGATCAACCCTCCATCAAGTTCAAGACATAAATGGGTGCTTACTACAATTAACTACTTCACAAGGTGGTTGGAAGCCATTACATTGAAAGAAGCTAATGAAGGTGTAGTCCTAGACTTCTATGACAACATTATGACCAAGTTTGGTGTTCCATCCACTATCATTTCTGATAATGCATTAGCATTCCTTGATCTAAAAATGATTGAATGGGCTCTCAAGATGGGCATCTACCTCATCACCTCTTCTAAATATTATCCTTAAGGAAATGGACTAGCTAAATCCACAAATAAAAAATTTCTAATAATAATCAAGAGAACTATGGAAGAGAATTAGAGGACATGGCACACTAAACTAAAGACAACCTTATGAGCTGACATGGTGACTCCTAAAGCTGCCATTAATAATTCTCCATATGTCTTAGTACATGGAAAGGAGGCCAAGTTACCAATTTATCTTTAGCTACGTACATTAGAACTAGCCCATCATTTGGAGTTGATGGAAGATGAGCCCATGCATGTGAGACTGGCCAAACTCATGGAGCTTGAAGAAATGAGAGGCCTTGCAATGAAAACACTAGAATCACATTAAGATCAAGTCAAGAAAGCCTTTGATAATAGAGAAATAGAAAGGGACTTTAAGGAAGGGGATCTAGTCCTTAAATGGGATTGAAACAAAATCCAAGCTAAGAAACCATACCAAATTTGATAGCTTGTGGAGTGGTCCTTATTTGATCCATGGATGCAAATAAAATAATGTTTTTTAGTTGGCCTAACTAGATGGAGAGGTACTACCCATCCCAGTTAATGGGATTCATCTAAAGCCATGTTATTAGAATATTTAATAACCATTGTATATGCTATACTTTTTGTATAGTTTTTTAGGTTTTCTCCTAAGTGCCTTATGCACATCTTTTTAGTTGTGTGTTTCCCTTCCCTAAGTGCCTTAGGCATAGTGTTTTTTTTTTTCTTGTTTTCCTTGTTGCTTCAAGAGAAAGTTATAGAAAGGGTCAATCTTGTGTCCAATTTTAGACCAACTCAGTTACAGAGGCTAATGACTCCATGCCTAATGGACTAGACAAGGTAAGTGGTCTAGGTTCTCAAGCATGAAAGCATGTTTACCTGTGAGTCACTAAAAATGTTGGCCAATTTTTGGCCCACATATAAAGTCTTTGAAGTAGACTCAATGTGGCAAGGATGAAGGGTCCAAGTAAGTCTTCATGGTTTTTTAGCCTTCATAGAATCAAGACTTCATAGGTTTAGGCACAAACCTAGAATATTCTATAGACTGAAAGGGATATGTGCAAAATCTCTTTTTTGTCTAAGTCTTTACTTGTTCATTATTTCAAACTTTGTCTGGAGACTAAGTGAAAGAAATTGTTTCAAAAATTTTGTCTAAAACACTTTTTGAAATGTACTTTTCAATTCCCCAAAGGTATTTTTTCCAAAGAAATTATCTTTTTTAGTAAGCTGAAAGGCACTTTCTCAGTAAAAGAGTCCAATTAAAAAACCCAAAGGATTATTTCCCTTCAAATAAAGGATTTATCAAAATTCTAAACGTCCATTTTTTATTTTGGGAAGGTTTCTTTTCAAAATCCCAAAGGTATTTTCTAAAGGGCACTTTTCCTTTGGGAAAATTGTCTGTGACAATATTTCCCTAAGGCAAAATTCCTTTTTAAATTTTTGTCCAAAATAAATATCTCAAAAGAATGTTCTAAAGGATACATTTCCTTCAGGAAAATTATCCAAGACAAATTTTTTAAAGCCAAATTTATTTCAAAACTTTTGTCCTAAAGTCAAAAAACTAAAGGATTCTTTTCAATAAAGCTGAAGGAAAAAATTCTAAAGGAATTCCTTCAAAAGGAATTGCTTTGGGAAGACTTACCAACACAAAAAATCCAAAGGGACTTTTCAAGTTTCTATAATGGGATGTTCCTTTCAGGAAGGTTGTTTTAAAAAATTTGAAGGTCCTTTAAAATAAATTTGAAGGGTACTTTTTTAGAAGAGTGCCTAAGGACAAAAGGGAAAGGGTCCTTTCCCTTTGGGAAGGATGTTTGCAATATTTCTAAAGGGATAATTTTTTCATATCCCAAAAGGAAATTTTCTCAAAAAAAGTGGGGCACTTACAAATTCAATAGTCCATTTCAAAATATCTGAATGGTACTTTCCCTTTGGAAAGGAGCAATTTCAAAGTGGTTGAAAGATAATTTTCCTTTAGAAAGGGCACTTCTCCAAATGACTTTTTAAAATTTGAAGGGTCATTCTAAAAAAGTCCAAATTTTAATTCCTTTATGAAAAATTCCATATAAATTGTTCAAGCAAATTTTCTAAAAGAAAAGGCCAAGAAGAAAGAGGCCCATAGGAAAGTGTCCAAAGGAAACATGACATTCACACCAGTGTTAAAGTTCAAGCCTGGTAAATAGCTATTGGGATTCAAATATCCCATGACAGGCCCATAAATGTCAAAATCTAAACCCCTACAAGTAGACATTTGGATTTATATGGACTTACACTAACATAAATGGATATAGGAAAACCAATGTCCTTAGATTGGTTTTCCATCTATAGGAAAGATCTGGTCTAGGTTTCAAAGTAGGAGCTAGTAGGTGCAATTAATGGAGAGATCCTCATACTCTGACATGGCCATCATCTATGACAAATATACTCTCAACATAGAAGTAGCATGGCTCAGTCTAGATTCAAAGATATGGGGATTTCATCCTTATACATGCAAGACATGCAAAGTGAAGGGGCATGCCAATTTTTAAATGCAAAGATCAAATCATCTACACTTGGTAGAGACATGTATCTACCTTTGACATGGATCTCTCAACCCCAAAAATGGAGACTTGAATGTATGAGGGACTCAAGGATATTTATGGTGATCTTGGATGGTTTATATCATGGTCAAGGTAGTTGTATGATTTGAATGCAAGAGATCAAGGATAATAGTGGTGGTTACAACCATTTATGGCCCTCCTCTCTATTTTCTCATGCAATCCCATTATTTTATCATCCCTTTATGCTATATATAGATTCTTTAGAGCTAAAAAATGGATCCCTAGATTGGTGATAGAGTTACTCCATAAAAATTGCCTTGTAAACACTCTTTTGAAGAAATAAGATAAAATGTTTTTATTCTAGTTTGAATCCAAGTGTCCACTATTGGGGTTTTTAATTTGTATATGTATGTCCATTTTCATCATCTATAGATTCTCTACGTAGCTTTCTTTAATTATTTTTGGTTCCTTGTAGGTTATGTGAAGTGTCACAAGTTTATAGTGTCTCATATAGACCTATTTCTTTATATCCTTCAAATTGTAGGGTTTCCCTCTGACCTCCACACAAAATAAGTATGATTATGGACTTTAGATAGGATCATATCATTTTGTGTCTTGGTTAGGTTTGTTAGTATTTTTTAAGGTTTCTAGGTTGAAAGTGGATCATTTCATATTTTGGTGTATCACCATCCTTAGCTTAGATTTCCATTTCATGTTATCTTTCTCTCCCTTTTCCTTAGTCAATAGTAGATTTTAGTATGGGAAACAAGTTGAAGTGAATCATATGAAGATATATCCTCATTAAAAATACTAGAGGTTCAACCTCATTATATGATACCCACATCCTGAGGTTGTTCTAATATTGTAGCTGGAAGTGAGAGAACCTAAAAAACTCTCCCACAAGGGTGGAATTCTAGCCCAGAACAATACCTTTAGAATTATATCTAGTGGTTACATTTGGATTGGAAATTTAGAATTGATCATCAACCAAAAACTTAAAATCTTTAATGGAGTCACCTGGTACTGAATGTAGATGATCATGTAGTTTTAACTATGCCAAGACTAACACCAATCTTAGATGATATTCTAGGACTTAGAAGTCCCAGTAGGCATGCCAAAAACTATTGACACTTGGATTTTCACCCTTGATGAGATTATTATCTTTCCTCATCTAAGTGGAAAAATGTATACATCTCTCTTGTTTTAGGTAACAATTTTGTTGAGATGAATCTCTAGTAGGGCTAGTTCCCTTGATGCATTATTTGAAGAACTTTCTAACCTATCAACTTGTGTATGAAAAAGGTTAAGAAATAACTAAGAAAACCAAAATATTATTTACCAATATTTAATCTCCTCCTATTTGACTAAATATAAGATACTTAAAGACCAAAAAAGTTTCTCTCACCTAAAACTCACAACTCCACATGCACTATCACATCAATGTTTCACATGTTCGATTCAAGAAGGTATTTGATAATTAGGAGAGAAATGGATGATTCCTTGAAGGAATAAATTCATGACATAATTCTAAGAAATATATACACTTATAAAATAATACTAACAAAGACCTACAACAAAACTCTTTTTGTATATTTGGTAGACAATCAAGGATAACATGTTAAAAAAAAGATCTTTCACTAGACAAGACCGATAAGATTTCAATCAATACTCAATATTATATAATGTGAGTGGAACAATAATTTGTATTGTTTATTAAAGAGTCCTTCAAGTATAAATTTGGCTATATTTTCCCCAATAACCAACAGAGGCTACCAAAAGAGCCAAAAGAATACATATTTATAGTTTTTGAGCGAAGAACCAAGAAAAGGAAGTCCAAAGGTCACATAGACATGTGTCAAATTGAGAATATAAGTTAAAAATTCATTAATAATATATGTGAGGTAATACATGCAATGTCAAGAGGTCTAATTGTCTAAAACAAGTCATGAGAATTGTGAACAATGGCACAAAACCTTCAAACTTGGCATAGAAAATTGCCTTCATGATTTGCATCTATTTTAACATCCCCTGACTAACTATGGATATTTATGGTGATTTTTATGAGAGGGAAGGTATTTATGAATGAAATTTCATGAATTAGTTCTGATCTTACTCATTTGGAAACTCCTAGAAAAGAGTAATCACTACTTATAGTCTTTTAATTCCTTATTTTCAGTCATCCCATACACTTGGCCATAAAAAATATTTATTTTCACATGAAAATAAATTATATGTATTTAATGAAACCTATAAATTTTATCCATGTCCTTATACCTCTCTAAATCACCTTAAAAGGGAACCTAATTGAGGTTTCGACACTTTTCACCCTTGTGTGCATAATGCTAGTTTTGAATGGCTAAAAGTAGAAATTTATTTTGGATACTTAAAAAAATTTAAATAGGATAAAATTACCATATGTAGATACAATATGTATCTATATTCCCATCAAACTTTATTTCACCTTCTAAAACATCATATACCCTTAAAAATATAAAAAATGGGGAGAAAAACCCTATTTTTCATACTATCCATATAGTTTCATGAAAATACTTTCATTTATGAGAGACTAAGTGAGTAATCTCCATGGTACAATATATTTCATTTCAAAACTATTCCATTATGATGGTTATCCAAGCTCATTCTCCTCATTGGGTCATAACCAGGGTTTTAGTAGGGTTTTAGGCAGTTTTAGGTGTTAATCTTTGTTCATAAAATGTAGACATTTAAATTTCCTCCAAATTCAAAAAGATTTATACCAAGGGACATTATTAACTTTCCTTTATTCCTCTAGTTCTCATGCATATCCATAGAAAAGATTTGAGTATTTCAAAACATCCATCAAGTTTGATTTCTTCTCATTTTACATGTTTGGATTGATGTCAAGGCTATAAATGGCTATCCTATAGGTTTATATTCACTATAAGAGCTAAAAAATGTATAATTAAATCTTATTATCATGATACAATAAACTACATATCATCCCAACTGGTAGAAGTGAAGATAAACCTCAACATGGTTCTAGGTCTCTTTGAAGCCTTGGGTTTAGCACATTTTATGCTAGTCTGAGCCACTTGAGTTTATATAACATGATTATAATTGTCTCTTGTGAATTATTACACTCCATTTATGCTTAAAAAATAATGACACAACCTATCCAACATCCCTTTCATCACTTTTCTTTTCTTTTGTCGGCTTGGCCTAGTGAAACCATACCAAAATGGACTGTATGCATTCACAACTAGGTCATTATGAGGGATTGGATATTTTTTGAGTGTCTATAAATATTATTACACCTTTAATATACATTATCAAATTTTTATTTAATATTTCAATTCCCCATCTTTGATCATTCACTCATTTTTCATCTTTTGCTTGGGCAAACCAAATTTATGATTTTCCTAAGTGGCTGAGCTCTGAGACAAAACAAAGAGATATATACCTAGTACATTGTGAAAAATGAACATTTTAGGATATTTAATAAGTAATAATTACCTATTTTACCTATTGGTATTTGATTCTATGATTATGGGGTCTAACCGTCTCAATATGCCCAAAAAAGGCCTCAAAACCCCTATTTTTTGCATGTTTTCCTTCAAATACACCTATGGGTTGTCCTTACAAGCCCATATAATGATTTAAATATGAATATACATGATTATTACTTTATTTTTTTCTCATGGATATTTTTTAACCATCTAAAACACCTTTTCCAATAGCATTCCTATACTTGTCTATTGAAATAAGGGGTTTCCAAGCCTTTTTTATGGACTGTAACCTATTTACCAAATGAAGAAAGAATTTGAACATTTTATCAATGTCTATGGTATTTTTTGGAATATATTTGATCATAATGAATCCCATTTAGACCATTTATACTCTCACTTTCACACATAGAGTGTTTAGATCACTTGGCCCTCTACTTTCCTCAAGCCTTGCCTTGACTGTGATAATCCTACCTGTAGGTGAGCTTCTAGGCATGAGAGAGGGTGTGGACTTGGTTATAAAAAGTGTATAGGATATTTATAAGTCTTATTTATTTTTCACATTTTTATTCTCAGTCAAACCTGTTTCTTCCTAACTCCAAAGGTCCTCCAAACCTTATAAATTAAGCGTGCTCCTTTTGACTGGCACAATGCCCTTTTGATCATTCCATGTAGGTTAATTTAGATTTTCATTTTATTTTATTGCTTATAATATTATCCTTTGAATTATTAAGGTGGAACAAAGTGGGCTATTTTATACCTTGAATGACCTTAAACACCTTTTAAACCTGTAACTAGGTCATTGTTTGGACTAAGGCATTTTGCCCTGCCTGTTAGTGAAAATGGATTTTCAGAATTTGGTAAAGGCAATAGAGCCTTAATTTTTAACCTCCCTTGAATTCCTAGAGTAAAAAAATAACTATGATACTTTTAACTCATCTTTAAATCTCAAATTTAATGTCAAAACATCAATTTTTGATCACTGCTTGATAACCCTATTGTAGGTGCACTTTTTGCCCTATATACAGATAAGGGAGAGTGATTAGGGGTCAAAAACAAGGTACACCTCATTCATCATGATAAATATGTTCATGAATGTTTATTCAGACTGTTTAGAGTCATTTATACATGATTATTAGTTAATGCATGCCAAATTTGCCGAATAATATACTCTTTTAGGCCAAATCCTATAGACTTCACTACCTAGTTTTAGTGCATTTTAGGGCAACTTTGAGATTTGAAAAAAAATCCCACCTCCAATTGTCACCATGTATTAAAAATTTGGAAATATATTATCCTATGAAAGGAATACAAGATTCAAACATTAATGTGTATGATAATACCTTAGGGGTATGTTTTTTGAGGTCACCAAAAACCTATTAGGCCTTTATTTAACTCCTTTTGGAACAAAAGCCCTGAATATACAGTCCTCATCTTCTTAAAACTTTCATAGCACTTTTTTACTCTTCTCCATCTCATAAAATCTCATCATGACTCTAAATGTTCAAAGACTCTAGATAGGGTCAATTTACATTCTTTGTCACTCCTTTTAACATCTTATCCATCTATTTAAGCCACCTATAATTGGTGATTAGTTACAACCAACATTGAATACAAGGATGGTAGAGGGCATTGTCATTATCATCTCTATGAAGTGTGAATCAAATCAAACTCTCAAAGTGGAGTTTAAATATATCCAAGGACGTGAAACCATTATAAAGGTTACTATCCAAGAATGATGCCATCATGGAGACCCCTACAAGTGTACCCCTTTTAAATATATAAAAAATGAAGGAAAAGTAGACAAGGTGCATGATTTAGGCCTCATGGTTGCCTTATTTGATCATCAAACATAGTATTATGACTTCAAACATCTGGGGTGCATTCCATTCCTTCATCCTAACATGGAAAACCTCCATTCAAGGCATCTATAGGTGCACATTTCTAAGTAAAGGTAGCAAGGATGGTCCAAAGCAAGACAAGCATAGAAAGGCTTTCCTAAGCATTTGATAGCTTAAACATATAATAAAACCATGAAAAAACTATGAAGAGGTCATCAGGATCATAGGAAAACATCAAATCCATCAGACCAAAGGAAATTATTCAAAAACTATCTCAAATAGGGACCCTTTTTAGATGAAGAAGCATAAAAAGATGCCTGATTTCTTAGCAATGGTTCATAAAGGAGGAGCCACCAAAATGAAAATTATTGCTATGAATTTGAAGTAATATCAGGTCCCTTTATTCTCATATAATTATTCCTCCCAAATCTAGTTGTACAACCCATACCAAGTGTTTTAAATTGACCCTCCTTCACTTGCAAAAGCAAAAAGGATGAAATAAAAGAAAAATCTAAACCTTTTGACATATTCCTTATAAACCAGGCATGGAAAAGAGTCTAGGGAGGTGAAGAGGCATATATTTCATGTTTTTACCTGAAAGTGAGCTATCATCTGAGTATAAGGAAAAACTACCTTTTTGTACATAACTAATTATTGGACTATCATCTGACCAATCCTAACATTCTCTAACCTCCCCCACATTGAACTCTAGATTGATAACAAATTTTCTCCCTCAACCCATCCATACAAGTCATTTATTATGCTAAAAAGGTGGCCAAAAGGCATATTTAACACATGAAACATGGTAAAGAATGAATTAATGACTTGAAGACATCTTAAAACATATCCAAAACCATATTAGGACATAACCAACACAAATTAAACCTTTGATCAATTTTGACCTAGTTTGACTAGGGTTGACCTTGATTGAATTGACTAGAACAAGGAACCTAGGCTTAGACCAAGGATAGACTAGGGATAAGTAAAGCATTTAGACTAATATTAGATCCCTATAAGACATCTAAAAACTTATAAAAAGTTTTAAAAAGTAAGGATTGACTCAAATTTGACTAAAGGTCAATTTTGGTCAATAGTAGCTTCTCGCTAGTTCTGGGACTTTTGAAAAGTCTCCATTGATCTCACACCATTTATCCCATTTGGATGGATCAATATGGTCCATAGATATTCAATGTATTGGGTTCTACCTTTCATACTGATGGATCTCTATTAAGTGTTCTTATGATGGTGACACTTGTCACCATTGCTCAATTTTGAAATCCTTTGTTCCTTTGATTTTGATCTTGCACCATTATATCTTTGGTGCATGAGTTAATTCACATCATAGATCTAGGTGCTAGACTTATTAAATCCTATGAGCTTTGACACTTGTTATTTCCTCAGGACTCTCTACTCTATAAACATAAATGTAAAATGACTTAGCATTAAAAAACTTAGACTAAGGTCTCATGAAAAAATAACTTAGGACATAAATTTAATCTAAAGTTTTATTTATGTTAATAAACATGAAAAAACCTTAGGATAAATTCTAAGATAATTTTTAAGATATAATAAAGTGATTATGGGTGTGCCACTTGGTATCTTCATAAGGCTTTTGGTTTGTTGACATATTGACTATGAACCATTGATATTGCATCTGAGCTTCTGATATGTTACCACTTGGCACTCTTAGGTTGCTTCATAGATATATTGACTTTGTATCTCTACCCTATACCATTAGATCTTTGGTGCATAAACAAATGTGCACCATTGATATTTGTTTGGACTTTATTAACTTTCAACTTTATAAACTCTACCCCATAGGTTGTTGATCTCTTTATTGAGCTCTGAGATTTCGCCACATGGAAGTTTTTCATTTAACTTGTTCTTCTGAATAATGAAATATATTTAGGACTCATGAAACATTAAGAAACTAAATATATAATTTTTAGCCTAAATTTTTTTATTGTATGAAATACATTTAAAACTTTGGATAAGAATTTATGCTAATTTTTAAAATATAATAAAGTGTCTCCTAGTAATTTTGACCCCGTGTGAATTTTGAATTTATTCCAAAAGGACTTTAGGATAAAGTTATTAGGCTAAGGTTTTTTAACATGATTTAAACATAGATTCAATTTAATCAATAAGAGATCAATGGTTAATCAAAACAAAGAGTAAAATTAGCATTAAGGTATAAAGCCCCTAGGTAGTGTTCACATAAATGAGACCCCATTAAACCTATAACATGGAAACATAAGAATCAAACATTAGAAACATTAGATGAATTCAAATAAATATTATTTCCTAACAGACCTATGTAAACTCTGATCAAGTGGGATGTTCAATTTATAGCACAAATTTTCATAATTTGAACAAGGGTCCTCATTTTTAGAAATGGGGGTGTGTTCTGTATAACAAATGGAGACTCATGGGGGGAATACTCCTGAGTATTCAAGAACTTATAAATTTGGTTACCAATCCTTAAATCAATAATGAAGTATGCCATAGAAAATACCTAAATCAAAAACATGAAAGAGACTTCTAAGTTGATTCACACAACATACTTGCCTTCTAATTTTTTGGATTTGTGTGTGTCAAGCATGTAATTTATTTAACTCCTATTGTGATGAGTTTTTCAAAGGCTTGATGAAGCTATAGGTTTTATTCTAGTATTGATTAAAGATCAGTAAATCAAGGTAAGCTCAAACATTACTCTGCTACCACCAGGCATCCATAACCCTAATAGATATACTTTAGGCTCTTTATTCTCTTTTCATTATTTTTTTTAACCATGATGTGTGGTACATTGACCTTATTTCATTATGTGAGACTTTTGATTTTATTTCGCTCTTTTGAACCCATTAGTTCTTTTATTATTTTATTCTCAAATGAAAAGAGAAGATCTAGAACCCTAGTCAGCTAGTATAATTATAAAATAAATCATTACCATAACATCCCTACTAGCCACATCTATACCCAAAATTTTCATTTCCAAAAGGTATTTAATATGATAAGTGTATTTGATCTAATAAAATAAGAAAACTTTCTAAATTTGTATGAAGTAATCTAAGAGCCACTTCCACATACCTAGTGTTAGTATTCAATTGTGACAATATCTAAAATTATTCATGATTACATACCTTTACCCTAAAGACTCAAAACATAGAAATATGCCCAATCTATAAACTAGTCCCAAATTACCACTTTTTTTTATTTTCCCCCTTTCTACAAGTCATAAGCTTAGTTGGTTTAGTTTTAGCTTGGTTATGATCAGAGTAAGCATAATTTAGATTGTCAGATAAAAATAACTAATTTAAAAAAGTATTAAAGTAAACTAAGAATTCAAAAAGTTAATCTAAGAAAACAAGAAACTAAATGAACCCTACATCTAAATTTGTTTATCCCTCATCAATTAGTAATATTTGTAGATGACAAAACCCTAAAGTAGTACTTCAATAACTGTCTATTGACTGGATATGTAAGCTCATTGCCTTACATGTCCCTTACATGAAATGCATTATTGTCCATGATATTCAAAATTTGGTATGGTCCAATCCATAGTGAGGCAAACTTATCATACTATCCTTTCTTCTCATGGGATTTATCCCAAAGTAGCACTAGATCCAAAATATTGAATTTTATGTCCTTCGATCTCTTATCAAACCACCTCTTGAGCACATCCTAGTGTTTTTTGAATGTTTGTAAGGTCTTAGTCCTTAAATCTTTGATTTTTATTATGTATAGCAATCCTGACTCTACTTCATCACATGGTTTCATATAGTCTTGCATGAACTAATAAGTGGGTAACTTTAACATAATTTGGAACATAGGCTTGCATCCATACACTAAAAAATAAGATGAAGATTTAAGAGCTTATTTTTATCTTTTTTAGTCTGCCCAAAGAGTATACTTCAATAAATTTTGCCAATTTATAGGCCTGTCCCTTGTTGATTTATTAATTGCATCTATCATATTATTGTTCATTGATTTTTATAGTCCATTTCCTTGCGAGTAATGGTTAGAGGCTGACCTGATAATAATTTTGTTGTCATGTGCCCATTCAATAAATTATGTTATTATGAAAGTTGTTCCATTGTCACAAAACAAATAAATAGGTGTGTCAAATCTAGTTGTTATGTGTTCCTCCAAGAAATGAATCATATATTGTGCTCTATAATTTTTTGTAACTATGGATTCAGTCCATCTAGTGCAGTGGTTAATATCAATACGAATGAATTCATGGCCTACTAAGGAGTTTAGGTTGATGATGTTAATGAAGTCTAAACCCCATTGGGCAAATGTCCTTCCTTCAATAACTGACTGTAAAGGCATTATTGTGTGTACTTCCCTTTTGTCTAAATATTGACATTCATGGCACATCCTCAAATGAGTATGAGCATCCTTGAAAGCTATTGACCATTAATATCCTAACCTTAAAATATTATGAGTTGTGGTATTCCCAAAAGGATGACCACTTCCTATTTTTTGATGTAAGTTTTATAAAATTTCTTTAGCTTCATCTACAGACACACACCTAAGGTAAATTCCTTTATAATTTATTTTGTAGATAAATCCCTTATTAATCATGTAATGAGTAGCTTTAAGCCTCAAATCTCTCCTTCATTCTCTATTAATTTTTGGAGAACAAGTACTTATAAGTAAATACTATATGACATCGGTATACCATTCTCCTTTGGATATTTGAGCCTCACATATCTCTTCAATGGTGATGTGTGGATTAGGTTTAGTCATAAGCTAAATGATGCCTTGACCTCAAATGATTTTTTCAATATTGATTTATATATTAAATTCTTGTAATTTTACCATCCACTTGCCTCGACATTATCCTAATTCATTATGTTGTAGGATGAGCTTGACATCAGGATTAGGCACAATGGTAATGATTTTATTCCTTAAGATGTAATGTCAAAATTTATTTATTGATTTGACAAGGGATAAAATATATTTGTCAATCATGGAATACCTTAGTTATGCATCCTTTATATTTGTGCTCATGAACACAATTGGATGCTCAGTTTCATCTTTATTTTATGTTATAACAATATTAATTATATGTTATGAATTGAATGAATACAATTAGAAATATTATATGAAATTTGGACTAATTAATACTGGAGCCTATGATATTACATCTTTAATGTCTTGAAAGGGCTTTTAGGATTCAACTATCCACTCTATTTTGGCATCCTTCTTGAGCATGGTGTTCAAAGGCCTAACAATCTCTGCAAATCTTGAGATGAACTTCCTTACAAAATTAGTATTTATGAATAATGATTTGAGATCCTTCTTGCTATTTGGTGGTGCAATCCTTGAATTTTATCTAGATCAATGGTGATCCCATCCTTGGTGATGATGTGTTCCAAAAGCTTGCCTTTAGTGACTCAAAATATGCTCTTATTTGGGTTTAATGAAACAAAAAAACTTCTTCATCTCTCTAATATGGACTAGAGATGGATTATATTATCATTCTTATTATTTGAAAACATTGTAAGATCATCCATGTATATTATTATGCATTTTCCTATCAGTCCTTTGAATGCATGATCCATGACACTTTAAAAGGTAGGACCTATGTTTATTAATCCAAATGGAATCCTCTTATATGCATAAGTCCCCCACTTCATGGTAAACGTAGCCTTCATTCTATCCTTATATTATACTAGTACTTTATTATAGCCTAAAAATCCATCCAAGAAGGACATCATTTTAGAACCACTTACTATCTGTATCACCTCATCCAAATAAGGTAAGGGATAATTGTCCTTTTTATAATCCTTATTCATATTCCTAAAATCCACACATAGTCTTATCTCATCATTCTTATTTCTTAATGAGACCAAATTGGCCACCTAGGTAGAATGTCTTACTGGAAAGATGATTTTTATGTTTAATATATTCTCTACTTCTCTCTAGATAATAGGATCTAGAATAGGATTGATTGGTCTTTACCTTTGTCTAAATGGCTTATGATCTATATTTAAGGGGATTGTATGAGTAATAACCTATGGGTTATATACTCTCAAATATTCATATGTCCAAGCAATGAAATACATATACTAAGTGATTAAGTCCTTCATTCATTGTCTCTCTTCTGGGGTGCAGCTAAAATTGATATTAACATATCATGAAATATGTTCATCTCCTAGATTTTCTCTTTTGAATTCTAATTCATTGACCTTGGGTTACCTGAGATGTTGAGCTTGAGGGTTTATATCAAATGACTTTTCCAAAGAGATTAACCTAGATGGGATGCAATTTTATTTGAGTTGGAGAATACCTTCTCCATCTAATTCATCTTGACATAGGTGATTAATGTCCTTATCATTAATGATTTAGGATTCAAATCCCCTAAATTGGTTATAAACTAAATAACTTATTGGTCATAATAAAAAACATAGAAATTTTCTATGTTATCAAGAACAAAGGGACAAGGCACCAATTCAATAGAGAACCTTTTTACCTTAAATTCTTGGAGTGGCTTTAAATGAATAGAAATAGTAGCTAGCAAATTGGTAGCTTGATTTTGCTCTCTAAGAAGGGCTACTATGTTCAAAAAATTAAATCTTTCAATCAGGTCCCATGCTCAATGTTGGTATCTTCTAAAATAAGATAACTTGCATTGGTATTTATTTTTTATTTGGTTAACTACCAACTCTAAGTCACCAAATACTAATATCTATTTTACATTATTCTTGAGTGCAAATTGTAATCCTAGAATTAAATCCTCATATTCAACTCTATTATTTGTATATGGAAATTGTAATTTCTATGCTACCAAGAATTTTTTACCTTATGGATCAATCAACTATATTCCCATGCTTTATCCTTAATTGGATCTAGTGCCATCAAAGTGTAAAGTCCATAGCTATTTGTAACATTTATGTTCTAGCTTTTTTACTTGATTTTGAGTAGAAAAGGTATAAATACCAAGGCTAGGAGACTTATACTTTACCTCTTCATTCTTGACATTATATTATATGATGAGATACTTCATTATCAACTCTCTTTAAATTTTCATTTGATTTGAAACTCCTCTCCATGGCAGCCATATATGAGAAAAGTCTATATAAAGATATCCATTGAGTGTTTTGGACCAATCTATAATTAGTAACATTCTATAGCCTTCAGGTATGTCCACTACCAAGATATCAATGGTCATCTGAATGTATGGTTTAGAGGCTACTTGGATATACATGTCCCTTAGGTCACTAACTATAAACAGTACTATCTTGTCCAATTGTGAATTTGTCCTCTTTGATTGGATTGGTATCAAACCAAGCTTTTAACATGTGGAATTAGGCATGAAAATTATAGATTCTCTATAATAAACTAAATAATTGTGAATATTCTTTCCAGATGCCAAGATCGTTAATAAGAAAGGTGGAACTTCTAACTTGATCTTGTATATAATACTGGTGTTAGATGATTTCTATTTATCTGTAGATGCTTTCACTTTTTCCATAGGTTTCTTCCTTATAATAGACTTATAGAGTATCTCCTTTTATTTGGTAATCTAAGCTAACTCATAAAGATTTATATTTGCTTTAATCTTCTTCATGTCTTTAATAATGTTGTATCCTACCTTGATAGGTTCTTCCTTGGTTTGAGGATGATCACTCCCTCTTGGAGGAGGTGGATTATTATCAGGTTTAAGACTAAGTGGAATTGCATTAGTATTTGGAGGAGTTGACATTGTGAGTGAATGCCTATTCCTTAGATTTTAGCCACATTTTTGGAATTACTAGAAAGTGTAAACTTCATCTATGTTATCCTCTGGATCATTGTCATCTTCACCTAGAAATGAAAACTCATGAGTTTCAAAGAATATGACAGTGCTAGAAGGGCTAGGATTTGGATGATGTTTAAGTGGATTACGTATCTAGTCTTGTATAACCACCTCTATTTGAAATATTTTAGATGCTACACAAAATTAAATGTAGTCAAGCTCACCATACTCAAAAGTATTGTGAATTTTGTACCAAGTAGGAAGAGATGTTTCTACTATGTTGATCTTTGGGAGCTTGTTGGGTTGCTCTATATTATTAAAAGTCCTATTAAATAGTCTATTATATTTCTATAATCCAACATTTTGATTACCAGTTGGGCCATTAATGTTTCCCATCATCCTTTTCATATTTAATAAGTCATTGCTCAAGTTTTGAACCATCTTCTAAATAGAATCCAGTTTTGCCTTTATAGAGTCAATACCTTATAAAATAACAAAGGGAATATATTTGGTTATTGTTTATATTAATTACCATTGCTTGGTGCATGACTATTCAAGAAGCTATAGCTCAACTATGTCATCAGTGTTACTAGAGGTAGTGTATATAGTTGGTTTTGATTGAATGCCAAAACATTTTTCTTTACATGTGGTATTATGTTCAATGATAGTATGTTATTATTGACATTAGGTTTGTCAAGAATATATGGATTGAATTGTCTATCTATATTTATGGCTTATTCATATGCTAACACCCAATTATTGACAACATCTACTCTTTTCAAGAACATGGTAGTGATGGGGTCCAAGGCATTTTTTGTGCATCTCCAATGTTAATGCAACATCTAGTTTATACCTTAGGGTTAACCAACTATACATATTTTGAAACCATGCATTGAAATCTTAGATGGGCTCATTTGGATCTCTCTTAATGTTGGTAAAGTGTTGTTATACCAAATTAGGGTTGGTGACCTATCCAAAAAGTGCAAGAAAATTAGCTTGACATCCATCCCAAGAAGTGGAGTTCTCTATTAGATTTAAATACCAATCATAGGCAACATCCATTAATATGAAATGGAATAATATACATGCAAAATAGTCATTGATAATATTCATTAATCTCAAAGTAAAATTGAAATTTTTGATATGTTCTTTCACTATCCTTACTCCTGAAGGAAAAAATATGGTAGATACTTCTCAATTTTCTTAGGTAAATCATCTACATCTCTTGGGATGGTAATACCAAATTCAACTAACTAAGGTGGTTGAGCCATTATTTGATTAACCATTAAAAGGTTACTTATAAGTAAATGGTTCCCAATTGAAGGAGGTGGATTATTGTGAACTAGGGTTGTTAGAATAGTTCTAGACCTCCTATGATTTGATAAGGGTGAGACTAGAAAACTAGCTTAGGAATTAAATTTGGTCACTCTCCTAAGTGACTCCAGTGTAAATCTACACAAATAATAACTACTATTATCAATGGTTTGACCCTCCTAGTTCCAGTGAAACTTTTGATGTGCTTTTTATGCACACCATAGTCAATGAGGTAACCTCTAACATTTTAGGATCTCAATGGAGGTAAACTCCACTACAAGGCATAAGTTACAAGAATGTGGCTTGAAAAAACTATAGGTGGAAAATCTTGTAGGACATTTGTGTTATTGACAAGGTTTTTGGATGGAGGTGTGGTCTTTTAAAAAGTAGTGAATTCTCTATGTGGATTGGATGGATGGATGGTTACTAATCTAAAGTGGGTAGATCTCAAAACAAACTCAGAAAAAAAGGGAGGGTAAATTAAAAAAGAATATTTTATGTTTTCAAGCATTACCTCTTTGGCTAGTTTCTAAATGGATAAGTGCTTTCAAAACCTATGCTTGTTGTAAGTATTTATTACACACTAATAGTCAGACATGGTTTATAAGTCTAAAGGGATAATGATATAAGAAACTTCAAAAGCCTTAGTCAAAGGTTTCCCCTTTTAGATCAGATGTTGTACACACTTAATTATGAGATTATGTCTTGAGATAATGAGGTATCTAATACATATTTTTCATACACATAGAAAACCATATCAAAAGAAAGCACTTCTACACACTTAAGAACATGAATCAATCAACTTAATGCCAATAATCAATATAATTTAGTAATTCTTCAATAGCTATTACACATCTAAGACTAGCATATCAATCAAGACAAGAAAGAATTCATTGTATCTATTTCACACTAATAATTATTTAATCATACAACCAAAATAAGATAAGCTTAATTACATAGAAATTAGAGAGAGAACACACAAACACATTTGCTGAAAATCAAAATTGATTCTACTCCTTTTTATTGAATTTTATTTAAGCATTCCAACTAGTGGATTAAAATTGTTTAAATAGGCTTGGGGAAAGGGTTACCTCATCCTCCAAGTTCATGAAAATTCATTACATGTGATATTCAGAACTTATGTTCTAATTGTGGTCAAAACAATATAAGAGTCTACTTATAATTATCAATTTAGGTTAGCCTTTGAAAAAGCTGTGAAACATGTGCATGCATACAAATAAGGGTAAATTTTATAATTATATCCTTAACTACATGAAAAATATAAATATATTTGTTAAATGGCAATACATTCTTTAATAAGTTTTGAAAACAACCTGTTAGATACTTTAAGTCAACAATTTTAAATGAAACTTAGACACATGTGAAGGACAAGTGGCCCTTTAAAAATGCCTTAGAACTAATAACATTATTTAACCATGACTAAATTACCAATAATATGCATCTAAACAACCTAGTATAACTAAAGTGTCAAAATATTTGTTTGTTTAGTTTATATGGTAATGCCGTTTCACGATGCCCATTTGATACTTGAAATATGACCATTTATCCTTTTAAGACATGTGTCACTTCCTTGTGCTATCTTATAACTAGATAAAATTTCATATTCATCTCTGAGATCATGAGATCATGCCACATGGTATCTCTATATTTGTTTTAGGACCTTTGAAAATTATGTCTCAGTTTGCACCATCGATCTCAATCACATGAATCAATCGTGCTTCATTGATATTTCTTCTACATGATTGGATGCCTACGTGCCACTTGGAAGCTCCTTAAGACTCTTTATACACCTTAAAATCATAGTTAAAATTCCTTTATGCCATGTGGTAACTTCTCTCTAGTTTATAAACCTTTGAAAAATCTCTATTGATCTCACACTATTGATCCCATTTGGATGGATCAATGTGGTTTGTAGATCTTTAATGTACTAGGTTTTACCTTTTGCACTATCAAATATCTATTAAGTGTTTCTATGGTGGTGACACTTGTTACTATTTTTCACTTTCAAAATCCTTCATTTTTTTGATTTTGATCTTGTACAGTTAGATCTTTGTTGCATAAGTTAACATGCACCATAAATTTAAGTGATTTACTTATTAAATCCTATGAGCTTTGACACTTGTCACTTCCTCAGGACTCTCGAATCTAGAAACATAAACTTAAAATGACTTAGCATGAAAATACTTAGACTAAAGGCTTGGGAAAAAATAACTTATGACATAAATTTAACCTAAGGTTTTCTTTGTGTTAATAAACATGAAAAAACCTTAAGATAGAGTCCAAGCTAAGTTTTAAAATATAATAAAGTGTTTACAAGTGTGCCACTTGGAAACTCAATGGGGATTTTGGTTTGTTTACATGTTGACCATAGACTGTTGATCTCCTATTTAGACTCCTAAGATGTTACCACTTTTCACTCTCAAGTCACTTCATAGATATATTGACTTCATATCTCCACCCCATACCACTAGATCTTCGGTGCATGAACAAACATGCACCATTGATCTTCATTTGGAATTTATTGACTTTAAAATTTATAAACTCTACCCCATGGGTCATTGATCTCTTTGTTGAGCTCCCAGATCTCACCATGTGGAAGCTTATCATTTAACCCATTCCTATGATTAATGAAATAAAGTTAGAAAATTAGAAACATTAAGAAACTAAGGATATAAATTTTATCCTAAAGTTTTTTTTGTATAAAATATATTTAAGACTTTGGATAAGACTTTAGGCTATTTTAAAAAATATAATAAGGTTCTCCCTAGTTTTTTGATCTCATGTGAATTTTGAATTTAATTCAAAAGGAATTTAGGCTAAACTTATTAGGTTAAGGTTTTCTAACATGATTTAAACATAAATTTAATTTAATCAACAAGATACCAAGGGTTAATGAAAACAAAGAGTAAAATTTACATTAAGGTACAAATCCCTAGGTAGTGTTCACACAAATGAGACCCCATTAAACCTACAACATGGAAACATAAGAATCAAATATTAGAAACATTAGATGAAGTAAAATAAATATTATCTGCTAACAGACTTATGTAAACTTTGATCAAGTGGGATGTTCAATTTATAGCATAAATTTGCATAATTTAAACAAGTGTCTTCATTTTTAGAAATAGGGGGGTGTTGGGTAAAACAATACCTAGCCAAGGGATGGTAACTAATAGCTCAATACTTGCTTAAATATAAAGTTTAAATGAGATAATGGAATATTATAGGCATGGGAAAAGCCATGAATGAGTTTAACGTGGTGTACGACAGTTATAACAAGCATGTTCCTCATCCTCAAGCATTGACATGCATTCAATGGGCCTTCTTTGGAATTTTGTGAAGATATGGAGGTTATAACTCCCTAATTTGAATTTAATTAGGCCTTAACCATGCTTAAAATAACCTAATATTCCCTCTAATGGTAGTTATAAAATGAAAATGGAGTTTGAATAGGCTTTCAAGAGGTGTTGGTCAACCTCCCTTCAATGTGCATGTAAAGCGGTCCATGAAACTACCTTTGACATATCATAATGGACTTGATTTTGAGGTTTTCTCACCTAAGTGATAGTTACTAATGATTTAATATGGTCTATAAATATTACCATGTCATCCTTTTTATTGATAGACTCTTTTACTTGCAAGATAAGTAGAATTGTTTTACTTATCCTTTAACTTTCTGCTCATATCCATTGCTTAAATGATAAAATAGCTAAATAAGGGTCCCATTTCACTTGAAAATAATTATATTATTATTATTTTAGTCACTTATGCATTGACATTGAGACCTATTAAGTATTTTTAACCTACAAACATATTAGCCTTGCATGACTATGCTATTTGGACTACTTCACAGAGTGTTAGTTTAGATAGAGGTGACAAACAAATTTCCAATTAGTTCTATGGATCATATTAGAATTTAATGAGTATAATAAGTACTAATCTTACAATTTTCATAGTTTGTAACTCTTATTTAGGATTTTTAACATAATTTATTCTTAAAACCTTGTAAACTTGCCTTTTAAAGAAGTGTTCATATAGTTTCAGTACCATCAGAAGCCATGGACATGAACCCCTCTAAGCTAGTTACATGATCCAAGCATTAGATAAGTATGTCCTAAGAATTTTAATACACTTTTTATTAAACCTTCCTAGTTGAGTCACCATTAGTGTTTAAGGGAGGTTTAGGAGTTCTTAGAGATCTTTAGGGGTGGTTCTTAGAGAACAAATCTTGGATCTCTGAACCAATTACACAAAACTCAATCCAATAGACCTTCTTACCTTACCTAAAGTGTTAGAATCCCATGCATAAGATTTAAGTTGTGATGATTAATTGTGATACTCTTGGTGTGAATAACATGCCTTTTGAGTGACCTTTGTGTTTTTCTACATAGAAGGGTCTACTGTAATGTTTTCTCTAGGGGTTTAAATTATCCAAATGGCTTTAAAACACTATTATGGCCCTCAAGACTTGGGTTGGAAACATGGACACTTCCCAAATTGATCTTTACATCACCTTTTGAAGGCAAAATCATGGTGGAGGTTACATATTTGTCTATATATATACCTAAATCATGAATATTAGATTAAACCTTAAGGTTTAAAAGCACTATTACATCATCCCCAACCTAAAAATTATCTCAAGGACCTCAAGAGGTAGCAACACTAACTTGATCAAGCTTTTAAACCCCCTTTGAGTGTATATAGTCATGGATTCCAAAACTTGTACCTTTTTCTTGCTAAATGAGTCATGAAAGTCACCATGATGACTACTAGAGGGATTTAATAGATGCTCTAAGACTCAATCTCCCTCTACAACTTCATTGTTTGCATAAACCATCCCAATTTCTTTGATTTTGAGCTCAAACTAGCACTTTCAGGCCTATTTTGTATAACATGACCCCTACACATGCCAAAATTTGGGTTACTATGATTCTCAAAGGACCTTAATAGATACTAAAGGTCATTTCATGATCAAATTATCTCATTTGGATGGGTTTTTAGGTTAAACTCCAGCATCATATTACTACTGGGGTTTGTGTAGGGTTTGAGACATCCACCATCTTAATGATGTTTCATAGAGTATGAACATCCAAACCAAGAAAAAATGTAATGAATTTGTAGGAAACTGACCTCCTCATCTTTTATTAATGGGTTGGTTTCCCATGTAGAGTGTGCTTAGAGATATTAATGTTAGAATATGAGGTTAGGGTTGTTTATAGACCTTTCTGAGTGATTATTTTCTTAAGGTTAATTCATAAATGGTATCCCCTAAATTCATGCCAATCCTTCATGAAATTTTTTTCCATAGGGAGACTTAAAATTTCCTAAAATCTTTATCCTTGAGCATGCATGTGGTGGAGTGGGTGAGCATTTGAAGATGGTCACCAAATTGACTATGCATATGTTGACTAACTCGATCAAGGTTTGAAGGAATATGAACCATTATATTCAATTAATCACACTTTAAAAATTATTTACAAGTCTTAAAAATACTAATACATATCACTTTGACCATTCAAATTATTATAGTAGCTTGAATGAAACTCAAGATGGCACTAGTGTCTATGTGCAGGCCTATATGCTTAACTATGTTGGCCTATCTCCAAGGATTTTAATTTTTGGTCTAGGTATTAGACCTATAGAGGAGGTTTATTAACCCTTAAACATAATAAATTACTAGATAAAAAACTTGTAGGGGTCTCAAATAGTCTACAAAACTTATATAGCATGCATGCATCCTTCAACTCACTAAACAATTATGATAGACAAGACTTGGTCTAAGACAAAATAATGGGTATTCTCACTATTTTTCCATCCCAAGTGAATATACAAGTACCTTTAATGGGTAATTATTACCAACTTTACTAATTTTTAAGATTTATCCATGCCTAAATAGGTCTCAAATCATCATTTTGGATCGAATTGGCTTTAAACTACTAGTCGACTATGTACTAAAGTGTGAATATCTTAAGTATAGCCTTTAACACTATCTCTTGAGGTATTGGGACCATGGTGATGTCCTTAATTTTCTTATATTTATTATCCTTATTACATTATGGTTTTCTAATGCTTATTCCTTTGCATACTTTACCCTACTCAGACTTAGGTCTCATGTCTACATATGCTTGTGGTTTTCAAGCTTGTTTAAGTGTTACTCTGCCTTCTTAGTGGTGATAACCATCATGTTTCATTATCAAAGGTATAAAAATTGCCATTTATTATATCATAATTTAATTATTAGCCCTTATGAAATTAAGATACTGATATAGACCAGTGATGTCACATGTATCCTCTTGTCAGAATGACTATCTATGGGAGCTTGGTTACTAGGCCTATATAGAAAGAAGGTGGCCTATATAGTGCTTGAAACTCTTGAGTGATAAGATAAAATCACAATTAAATTATTTTAGATTCAAATTCCCTAATACTCATTTAAATCCTCATGCCTTGGATAGTCTACATAGTGTTTCTTGGTACCCTGATATAGTAAGCCTAAAACATTGGCTGTAGGTGTACATTTGCATTCTTAATCCACTATATGACCATATAGGTTCAACACCCTATGGTTTAAAGATTATAATGGTTCTAATGGATTATGGAGGGATATTGATATTATTTAGGTTGAGAGTGAAGGGTTGAGAAGTTAATGAAGATTATTATGGGGTGAATGAAAGTGAAACATGGGCAATAAGGTTAGAGCACAGTGTGAATAGTAGTGGAAACATAGTGAAAAGACTAGGATATGAAAATGGTGTGAAATGGATACTAAGGACCATGCCTATACAAACCATATGGATCTTGGAGGAACTTATACATAACCTATGTAATCATGAAACTTTTTAGGCATAAACACAATCTACATAACTCTAAATTTAAACCTCACTAACTTAGAACAACCTTAATTTTCAAAAAAGACCTTAAACTTTGCTAAAAATGGAATGTGTGGATTTACAGATAATTAAGATGATTTATAGGCCTATGAGGCCACCATGAAAGCTCATAAATTTATTCTCAAGGTCATGAGGATGATCCAACATCAATCCAACTCCTCTTTTTATGTTTTTTAAGTTACATTTAGAGCTTTGTACATGCTATTGAGATACTCATAGTCTTGTCATACAATGGTCTTCAAACCTGCATAAGTCTTCTCTCCTTGAGGTATTTTGAGGTAAAAAGGGGGCATTGGACCTTCAAACTAAGCAAGAAGTCATTGGAAGACTTGAAACACCTATTTAAACTAATCAACCTAGCCCATAAATCTTGATTAAGACATTAAAATTGTGTCCTTTGTGTAGACTTGTCTATAGATTACACACATGAGCTAGTCATGAAGGTTTGCAAGTCATATGAGCTCACACATGTGATTCAAGTGTTGAAAGTATTATCAGAGGATCATTCAAAACCCAAGGAAACAACATAAATTACTAGTTTGATTAGACCAATCACAAATCCTTGAAAACCATTTAGTTTAAGTTGGCCTATGAAAATGAGAGGGGCATAGGGATTTTTTAACTTCTTAAATAGTGTTAATAAATATTAGGAGACCAATTACCAAATAAATTCCCATGGGAGGAAGATATGTAAGTATAATTTATCTAGTTATGAAACTGGGCCACCATTCTCAAAGGAGAGATGGAACGGTTTTGAGATTTTGTGGGATTGACAAGCATTGATTTTTTCACCATTTAACATTTATGACCTCCCTCTAAAAAATCATGACTCCACCTAGGTTGGTCTATACAATATGGATCTATACTACTAAATAAACCTCTACAACCTACCATTTTATCTACAACTCTCCTTGTTTTAGAGCTAAAACATTGTTAACAGGTGTTGTGGAGGGTAAATAGGACCCATATAACACTTTGAACCTGATGTTGCAAAATGAGGGACTTGAAAAGTCACTATTTAGCATGTGTGGGGCCCATATGGGAGGAATTAGAATTAACTATGGTGATAGTAGATATATTGAGGCATGAAATAGTTTATTGATGGATTTATGAGGTTTATTAGGTCCATTATAGGTGCATGGGGTGACTTACTGGTCTATTAAGGCCAAATTTGGTCTCATTTTAATAAAAAACTATTGACTTTGCACACATATATGACATTGTAAGGGTATATCAATTGAATTATCATCATAATACATATAAAATACTCTTATTATATATGATAAACCTCAAATTAACCTTAAGGACCTTCTATGAAATTTCTTGAAATCTTGAAAGTGAGCATACCTCATGCTATCAAGCATAACCAATGTACTTATAAGCCTCTATCAAACTGGCTCCTCAATTTACCTTCACCATGGAATCTTTCACATGTTGGGGACCCATAAAAGTTATCAAAGACCATATAATCATGTGTGAACATTATAATAACATTTGACTCAAGATGGAAAGGAGATATGGAGATTGACAAAGCAAATTTGTAGCATGATAAGACCATGGACTATTCGAACAACCCTCACAAACTCATGATATGAATGACAAACATAATACCAATAATGAATCACGATTCAAATCATTATGTTGACCCATTTTTGGGTTTGGGACTAAAAATTGGTTAACAACTTTATTATGTGATGAGGTGATAGGAATATTGATATATGGTACATGAGCTGATTAATTATGGATTATTATGATGTGATTTGATAATAATAAGGTGTTTTATATATATATTAAAAATAAATTATTATTATCATTATGTGATGATAAAATGTCATGAAAGATGTTTGATAAATTTACTAATAAAATTATCCATGGTTCTAATTTTGTGTCTCACAAATTATGGTAGGGCAAAAATCCTTTTGCACCAAGTAGATGGGTTGGTATGGGATATTAGGATAGAATGATTAGGTTGGATAATGGTATGATTAGAGGGATGGGATGGTGGAAATGTGAAACCATTATAAATTTAGGCAATCCTTTTTTATATTTAATGTGTGAGTATAAATTTACCACTTACATAATAGTGTTCAAGGGCACATGGAAGTCAGAGTGTGTGGGAACTTTGTTTTGGGTGACTTACCCAATATGTTGAACTTGGGTAGTCATAGAGATCATCCTTGTTATTATTTGATAAAAAATAAAAAAAAGACAAGATAATAAGACCATTTACTAATTATGACAAATATTTATAAAACATAATGACTTAACAAACAATAACACACGTTCACACATATAAAAAAGATAAAAACAATGCACATCATGGAAGACAAAATAGACTAGGGTAATGTTGGTTGATATATGTGATTTTAATAAAAAACCTAAGGAAATTATTATTTATAATGGAATTTAATGACAAATTTAAATATATTCATGGGGTGAATTGTGTCCAAAAGTGTTTTTATCATGACTAAGACAAGGATATAATCTACTTCAAAAAAATTGTTTGTAGGGCCTAGAGAGAATGATCAAGATTAATATGTAGAGTACATATTGGATCTTGGAGTTAAAATGAATAATAAATATTAAGATGTCAAGTGAATGATGGATCTTGGAGTAATAATATTATGTGATCCATAAATAATTATCAAATTATTGGGTTCTTGCGGATCAGTGCATAGGAATGGAGAGGGATAGACAAGGATTGATGCAACTTGAGTCTAGTAGGAGACATAATCATCCAAGAGGCTATGATTTAGATATGTATTAAGGTGAAAAAAATATGATGAATGATGTATAAAAATTTTATGAAAATTCCCATAAAAACTCCATCAACATGTGCTCCCCTCACATGTCTAACAATCTATTACCCCAACTTGAAATACATGTCTCCTAATTCTGCCTAAGCATATAATATACACCCACCATTAAGACCAGGGTCAATTGGATAAAGATGGAATGGAATGAAAGGGAAAATAATAATGGGAATTAATATTCCCCAAAGATTTGTGACTCATATATGTAGGTGTATAAAACCTTTCAAGTATAAAAACATTTCAAATGCATGATATTCATAGGCTCATCAAGCTCATCACCTTCGAGTGTGGCTAGTATATAGGATCTTGATCTAAATTTTGCAACAATTATATAGGGACCAAGCTAGTTTTCTTAAAATTTACCTTTTCATCCCATTCTACATTATTGTTACTTTGATTATCTTTAAAGATTAGATCACTGACTTCAAATTCTTGGGACTAGATCTTTTTGTGATATTGGCCTTTTAACTTATTTTGATATGCCTGAAGGTGATTTCCAAAGGTTCTATATCTTGTAGCCTTTCTTGTTTGAGATTATGGTTAGTAATGATGCCCCAAAAAGAGATGCATATGGAGGGGAGTTCTATTTCTTTAGGCAATATTTTTTATTTACCATAGATCAAAGAGTATGAAGTATCTCCAATAGGTGTTTAGACACTAGTTCTATAAGACCAAAGTATAGGGTACACTTACAATTGATAATTTCTACTTGCATAATTGACTATTTTCTTTAGAATCTTAAAAGGTGTTATAGTTGTGACTTCTTCTTTTTCATTCCCCTAGGGATATTAATGTGTAGAAAAGTTATGATTAATGTGATAGTGTCTTCACAAATATTCAACTTGTTGATTTTTAAATGACTTGCCATTATCTGACAATATTTTGGAAGGGATACCAAAATGGCAAATGATTTGATTTAGGATGAATTTTAATATCTAAAGACCTATGATGTATATAAGAAACATATCTTCAACCCATTTTGTAAATTAATCTATAGATATGATTATAAACTTGTGTTCAACAAATGATGTTGGATTTATCTTGCTGATTAAATGTAATCCCCATATAGAAAATGCCCATGGGATCATTATAGGTTAAATGTATTGTACAAGGGCATGAATAAAATTACCATGTTTTTGATAGGCTACACATTTTCATACATATTTGTAGGCATCCTGATCCATTATAAGCCAATAATATCCAATCTTGAGTAACTTCTTGGCTAGGGCCATTCCATTGACATGGCCACCATAGATACCATCATGGACCTCCTTGATTACAAGAGTAGCCTCTTCTGAGGTCAGACATCTCAATAGGTTCCTATCATAGCCTTATTAGTAGAGTGCATTTCCAAGGATGGTGTAATGGGATGTGTGATGGATAAAAGCCTTGTATTGGTGATGATTTAGGTTTGGTAGAATGGTATTATCATGGAGATAGGTGTATATGTCATGAAACTAGGGTAGACTAGGATCAAGGATGGCACAAATTTTAAAATAAATTATGGATTGATTAACTAGTAATATCATATGTTTAATGAGAAAATTACCTTCAAGTACATCTTTTAAAAGGTTGATTAAAGACCCAATAGTTATCATGGAGTCAGTTGTCTTATTACTTCCCCTAGGTACTTATTCAAAAGTTATACACTAAATTTTTTCTTTAATTGATCCACCAATTGTTTATAGGGAAGAAATTTTTGTCCTTTGTTTTTAACTCCTCATTCACTTGTTTTATAATCAATTGTGAATCACCAAATTCCTAAAGGTATTATATGTTCCATTAGATGGCTAGTTAGAGACCAAAAATTAAGGCCTCATATTCAAAAATATTATTGGTGCATGGAAAATCAAGATAGAAAGATTTAGGGATGAGGTCACCTTTTGGGGTTACCAAAAGGATACCCACTCCTAGCCCATGTGTGGTAAAAAATCCATTGAAATATAATTTATAACTATTGGATTTTGTAGTAGTCAATATGGACTCATCTACAAAGGTTGTGATAAGGGGTTTGGTATCTACAAGGGGCACTTATACAAGTTGATCTAAAATCATTTATCCTTTGATGTCCTTTTGATTAACATATTCTATATCAAACTCACTCAACACCGCTATCCACTTGACCATCCTACTAGTTAGAGTAGATTTTGATAGCATGTACTGAAGGGGATCAACTTTGGATATGAGCTGAACTTGGCTATTGAGCATATAATGGATAAGTTTTTGGGATGCAAAGATAATGGCAAATCAAGCATTTTATATAGGGGTATAATTAAGCTCATATGAAATCAATGTTGGATTGAGATAATAAATTTTCCACTCTTTCCCTTCATCATTGTGTTAAGCTAGAAGGGACCCTATTGCATAACATATTATTGATATATATAAATGTAAAGGATTTCCCATGACTAGTGGTGATAATACTAGAGGATTTACCAAACATTTATTAAAATTTCCAAAGGCCTATTGACACTTAGTGTTCCAACTAAAATGAGTCCCCTTATTCAAGAGATGGGTGAAGGGGTGACATTTGTCTACTAATTAGGAGATAATCTAACTGATGGCTTATAGTTTGCCTTGAAGGCTCTTGAGCTACTTAATATTTATAGGAGGCATTTCTATAATATATTTAAATTTTTATGGATCAATCTCAATGCCCTCTTGGACACTATGAACCCTAATAGTTTTCTCGAGGTGACTTTGAACACACATTTCTTTGAGTTTAATCTAACATTATATTCATAGAGTCACTCAAATATTCCTCTTAAAACTATATGATGATATGATTAGAGTTTTGACTTTACAAAAACATCATCTACATAATCTTCATTGATGTCGTGCATCATGTCATGGAAGATGATAATGTTTCTCTTAATTTCTACTCATTTCTTAATTTTGGAAGAAGATAAGAAACTAGTAATAAGGGTGTGGTAGAAATACCTAGTTGGTGATACACACATAATCTAGATGAAGATGGATAAATCCTCTTTGGATAAGAAGGAATAACATATAAATAAGAAATCACTAACAAAGGGGGTTGTCAGCAAGCTAGGTAAGTGGATTGCCTAGCATGAGCTAGATTTAAGAAGCATATGCTTGTTAGGCTGCTACCAATCGACTGTTGATAATAATCAAATTGGAAATGATAAAGTTAAGCACTTGCATAAAGTAAATGAAATGTAATATAATAATAAATTAGAATGTTTGTTAAATAAAATGACTAAATATATCAAAAGCAAGTCAATACTTGTGCCAAAGTGGGTGGGGTTAGGTTTAAAAAATAAAAAAAGGATATGTGAATAGGTATGAACACAAAAAGTTAGGTTTGGGTAGGGGTAAGGGGCTGAAAATAACTTACTATTATTTTATACCACAGTGATCACCAACAATTGGGTGAACCATTGACGGTTAAGTTGACCATCGATAGTTGGGTAACTGTTAGTGGTTAGAAGTGACCATCGGTGGTTATGCTAACTATAAGTTTCTAAAGGTTACTAAAAGAGAAGTTATAGAATGAGTGAATGGTCAGATAAGGGTTCTATTAAGGATCTAGTAGAGAGGAAATAAAGGTAAAGACAAGTTTGATTATGTCTAGGGGTTAGAAATCTAAAATAATAATTCTAAACTACTAATATACCCATAGCTTAATATTTGATGGCTAGAGAAATTTTTCTAGAGTAATAATACTTTAGCCTCAAAAATCAAATTTGGTAGAGGTTTGGGTTTCTTTTGCTAATGTTGAGTTATTGAAGGAAGATTAGATGTTGGAGAGCTTGAATACCTATGTTCAAGAAGATTTGATAGCTTGAACATGGATCTTTTTCACCTCCCACTCCCCTCCTTTTATAGGCAAAGAGAGATGGAAGATGGAAAGTTCCTTAGAGGGTGAGGTTATTGATTACAATGCTTAGAAGTTTTTTAGCACCACATAAGGTGAACATATTAAATTTTTCATCATTATCTTTCACATAATTAGTGATGTGTTAAGATGGTGAAGAGATGAGTACCTAACCATTGATTGTCAGGCTAACCATTGATGGTTATGCTAACTATCAGTGGTTGAGTGTCTGAAGGAAAAAGGGTTAAAGTAAGTTAAAAGGGGTTGGTTAAAAGGTTAAGTTAGTAGGTTGATGAGTTATCTAACTATGTATTTAACTAGAATCAATGTCTGATAGGGGTCTTAAGGAATTTCAACATCTAAAACTATCACGTGTAATTTTCTAGTGTCTACATTTTACCCTTTTTTATTATGCAACTTTGATTTAATAATATACAAAATAAAAATGGAGTGCTAGTTAAAGGTCTGATTACCCTGAGTATGGGAGGAGGTATTCCCCCTCAAACTGGGAGTTGGTGAGGTGAAACCAAAATTGATTTGGAGTTTGATAAGTAGTTAATGGTGAGTCAATAGGTGGTTATAAAAGGGTTGGGAATTTGAAATGCAAGCATATGCATAAAATGTGAATAAGTGTGATAGTCACGATCACAAACAAACTAAGGTTGTCAATGTTCATAAAAATAAGGTCAATTCTAGAATTACAAGTGATAGAGTAACCAATCCATATCATTAGTCATAGTTGATCAGGTGATGCTATAAGTGTCCTAGATAGGTTCAGTGTTTTTATAGGTATCTAAGGTAGGAAGTGCTCCTTTGAAAAACATAAATGGTCTAGTTGTGCATGAGGTGGTAAAAATTCAAATGGTCAATATGGTAAGGTTTGTTGGTGTAATAAAAATTACCAATACAAGGTCACCATAAAATATGTGAGTGTTTCGGTAAAAAAATGGCCAATGTCAAGGTGGACATGGTCTAATGGTTGGTCAGAGAAGGGTATTCTCCAAAAGTTCAAGTTTTATTGTGGTAGAGATTAGATGATCTTAAAAAAATTGTAATTAAGCATAGTTGATTTAAAAAAATTATTTGAAAAGGTGGGTTTTCCTAACCATCAATAGTTAGGGGTTCCAAGGTCAACCATCGATGGTTGACCTGCCTATTGATGGTGAGGGGAAAACCCTAAAAAGATAAAATATAAAAAGTGAAAATGGAATTTCATTTTCACTTTTGATAATTTGAATCTAAGCATTCCATGTAGTTTGGTGATTTTCTTTTTTGGAATTTAACTTTGAGAGTTGACTAAGCATTTGGGTGAGGTGTCAGTTGTGGATTGGTTGAGTGTGTTTGAGGAGATCATCTGGGACTAGACATGCAAGGTGGATGAGGATGTGGTTGAGTATCAAGATGTGGGCTTCGATCATGACAATGATCAAGGAATGAGGTAGGGGTGTTTTGAAATTATTAGTGTAGTTTATTTAGTTATTTAGAAATTGAATATAGGTTTTGTGGTTAGTTTGTATATTGATTTGGGGGTTTCGACCTAGTTTTAGGTTTTGATTAGGATTGTAAAGTTTAATGGGTGAAACTTGAAATTGGGGGAGGATTTGGGTTGGGGGTAGGTTATAGGATAGAAATAGTTATTTTGTTTTATTGTAGTTGTTATTTTGTTTTGTTTTTAGGAAGGTAGGTTTGGGGTTTCTTCTACCAATAGTCACACATAGTGACCATTAGTGGTTAAATATGACCACCGGTGGTTGACCAACAAAGGAAGAAGTTCATATGATTGTCAATGATCTTAAGGACCATCAATGATAGATCATTTAGGGAAGGTGAGTGTAAAATGTTTTGAAATTTTAAAATGCTGAAAATGGTTTAGGTGTAGTTAAAATAGCTAGGTAGGATAAGGCATGTTAAAATAATTAATGTTTTGAAAAGGTTGTTGTGTATAACTAGGTGTTTAGTTTTCTAGGATTTAGGTAGGTTATTGAAAATTTTTGTAGATTTGGAGTTAGGTGTTGTTTGGTAGAAATGTCATGTGCTTCATTTGATATGTTAGGGTAGTCTCTAAAATAATTGGATGTTGGTGGTTGTAAGTTAATTGAAAAAAGGTGGGTATTATGTAGGTCTAGGTAGAATGATTGAGTGTAAATGAAGTGTGATACAAAGATAATTTGATTTTTGTTTCCAATATTAGCATCCTACTAGAGGATAGGTACATGACCAAATTCCACATTGAGATGAGGGATATGGCAAGGAGGTTCCCAAGATCTTTATAGATATCTATGATCATGATGATGACTATGATTTGAGTGTTGATTCACATGGAGGGAGGTGGGTCACACTTAGAGCCATGGTTAATGGGATTTTTCTCCATATTAAGCACATTATGGTATTGACCTAGGGCTGCCATAGGATACACCCAGGTACACTATAGTGGGTTTCTTATGATGGAGGGGAGACTATGCATTAACTAGAATAGGTAGAGGTGTTAATCCTAGTTTAGAGATGCCTTGGAGGGTTTAATAGGTGATGTGGTGTGGAGGCCATATGTGGGCTGGCCTAGGGGCCCACTATAACTATCACACTCTATCTTTGTAGAGTTGGAGATGGATCTATGGGAGGTGAAAGAGGGAGATGGATCTTATCCCATTTGATTGAGTTTAGAGGAGTTTGGTCTTGTACAAGGGATTCATTCCTTAGAGGTTTAAAGTTTTTACATCTGGAGATGCAACCAAGGAGTAGATTAGATCATGAGGAGCTACCAGATAGAGCAATGATAGATTATGCTATTTTTGTTGATGATGGTATGTCCTATATGTAGTAATTGATTTTTGGTGGGGTGATTACATGACTATCTTTTTGGTGTACTAATATATTGGTGGTTAGGATGGATAGCTAGTGGTAGCACTTTGCCCAAGCTCAGATCATAGGTTTACAGGGATAAGTGATCACTCTACAAGTGACTTTACAAGGTTAGGTTGCCACATTGATAGGAGATATCAAGTATTTATGGAGACTATTATAGATGGTAAGAGGATTGGGTCTTAGCATGAGGAGCCAAGTGGCATTCCTAGCTTATAGTCTAGTTTAACTATAGGCCTTTCAAGGGGACTACTAGGAGGGATCCATGTAAGGATCTATGTATTGATGATGTGAGATATATATGATGTTTAGAAATTATTATATGTATCTTTATTTGATCATGTTATAAATGATGATGATGTGATGTGTTCATGGTTATTTTATGTTTATACTCATTTTTTGGTTCCATATGATGTTATGGTGATGGTGATTTTGTTTATGGTTATGTTGATGTGGTTTTATAATTTGATGTAGTGGTGGTGATTTACACTATCATAATGTTATTAGGATGAATAGTTGGTTTTTTATGATATGTTGGGTAGGATAATGTTTAGAGAGGATGGGTGATCCATAGATAGATATTTTGTTGATTCACAAATGTTGTGTTTTCATTGATGTTTGGAGATCTATGGTTAAGGATTGAAAATACATAAAGAGCAGATAACAAACATGTAGAGTGATATGGACACATATTAGAACCAATGTTGAGGGATTTTGGTCTCCATTAGATTATCTTAAGGGGAATTATGAATGCTTCACATTAGCATGTTTAGGTTGATGTGTCTTGATCATAATCATGTCAAGTAAGCTCAAAATCCCTTGATTAAAAGATGGTATAAAGGGAATATAGGTAGTAAGTGAAAGGTAAATGGGTGGATAGGTAAGGTAACCTTATGTGGTTTAGTTTTCCCCTTCTATAGGTGACCTAAGAACCAAACTAGACAAGTACATGTCTTAATGGTAGGTGTAAACTGATCAATGTGGGAAGTCTACTAATGCTAGATATAAAAGTTGATTGTGTCTTTCTTGGGATAGCTGATTTTTACATGGGTCCTTTTATTTATTTCTTTTGTTTTTATAGTTTGTGAATTTGATCAATGCATGAAGCTTCAAATAATTGTTTTTAACCCATTCAACCTAGCCATCCTTCAAGGGAGTGGTCTAAGTTTGGATTTATTTATTTTGGTAGCTATTCTTCAAGGGAGAAATCTATCTTTTAGGTAATTTAGAGGATTTTGGGTAGTTATACTTCAAGGGAGTAGTCTATAATGCTAGAAATATGCGACCCAAATGATATTTATTTTGGATTGCAAGGTTTTAGACATGGACAATTCTAATTAGGTTTAGAGGTTTACCTTTATGAGGGTAATACTTTTAGCACAAGAAGTTTAGTGATAGGTAGAAAGGGTGTTTGAGAGAAAAATGATCATGGGATTCCATTTGATTAGAGACAAAAGTATCCATGAGAATCATGATATGGGTAGAGCTATGGTACCCATATTTAGCATTAGGTTATAACTATGATGGTTAATCACATGGTTCAATGTTGTAATTAGTTGTATTCAAAAGGAGAGGGATAGGTAGGTGAATGTGAAATTTTCATAAATTAAGGGATGAGCTTAAGTTAGGCAATAAGGTGAGTTTGATCCCTCTTTAACAAAAGAAAGGACATAGATGTGAACCATTGAGAGGCTCAAGTTCTAGTTTGCCTTTGAGAGAGGAAAAATGATAAGATCCTAATCCAAAATTATGAGTTATTATGTAGGGTCAAATCCAATTGCAATCAAATTTACTTATGTTGATTTTATCCATAGTGGTTACATGTTGTTTTTCCTATAGGATGATGTCCCTGATATTAAATTCTCATTATTTTAGGTATTTTTATAGGCATGCTTGATTCATTATTGGTAGACACAAATATGGTTAAGTATTATGAGGTAATGTTTGTTAAGTAGTTCAAGTCATGATAATTATTCTTGACAATAGTCGCTCTCAAAAATTATCTCTTTCAAAGATATGTGAAGAGAAGGAATCTAGACTTTGAGAGGTAAGGCTGCCTCTACTCCAAAGACTAGAGAGAAAGGGGTAGCACCTATAGAGGTTTGAATTCTAGTATAATAACCCCATAAAGTGAAAGGGATGTATAAGTGGCAATCCTAAATTGAATCACTGATGAATTTGGTTAACATTTTGTTAAGGATTTTATTAGAGGCTTATACATATCCATTTGCTTGTAGATGGTAAGGTGAGAAAAATCTTAACTTAATTCCAAATGCATCACAAAGACCTTGGACTTTTTTGTTATTTAAATATTTTCTGTTATCAGTGATGATCTTATGGGGATCAAAAAATGATAGATGATATGGTGGTTGATGAACTCAATAATATTCTTAGCTTTGGTGGAGATGAGAGGAATGTATTCCACCCACTTGGTGAAATACTTGGTAGCATTAATGATGGATTGGTGGCATTGTGAAGAATGAGGATTGATTTTCCTAATAAGATTTAGGCCCCATTATGATAATGGCCAAAAGTCTTTGGACACTTGGAGGTTGTGGGTAGGTTCATGGTGTAAATTAGCATGTTGTTAATAGTTAACACACTTCTTTACATAATCATAATAGTCTTGGTTGAGGGAGGGCTAATAGTATCCAAGGTGAAGGATGCATTTAGTGATATCTAAACCTCTAAAGTGTCCCCCATATATTCCATCATGTGTTTCCTTGATGTCCTTGGAAATTTCATCACTACAAAGGTAATGGATAAGGAGACTATCAAAGCCACATTTTTAATGGATTCCCCTAGTATGGAATAATGAGAGGTACTCTGAATATAATCTCTTCAGGTATTTCTAGAGAGGTTGAGAGGAATATGCTGAGGTTGAGGTAATTAAAATTTTATTCGTAAAAAATGTCTCATGGAGAAATTTCCACATTAAAAATGATAGGAAGGTTAGAATGGATATAATATTGGGTGACAAAGTGATGAATGGTGATAAAGAGTTTAGAGTTGGAAGGTTGGGATGGGATTTGGGAAGCTAAAGAAGCCATTGTATCCATGAAATTATTGCTAGATTGTGGAATAAATTGGATAAGCTAATGATTTAATGATGTTAAGAGTACATCTACAAGTTTTTTTTACTTTATTAAGACATCATTTTTACATTGGTAAGATCTATTACCCTAGTTGACCATAAGCTGGGAATCACTAAAGACACTAAGTGTCTTGACTCCCAAGGAGTAGTTTAGAGACATATGATTAGGGCTTCATACTAAGCCATATTATTGGTGCATTCAAAGTCAAGTTTAAAGGAAAGGGGAAGAGGCTCACCATTGAGGGTAATGAGAATAACTCTGGCACCCCCACCATAATAGAATTTGGAGCCATTAAAAATCATGGTCATTTGGTAGGTGGGGTCCTCTTGAGAAAGAGTTGAGATGGACTCATCTAGAAATGTAGAAAGAAGTGGTTAGTTATCTAGAAGAGGGGTTTTGGCCAATTGGTTAGCAATGACTTGACCTTTAATCAACTTTTTTCTAGAAAAAATCAAGGTCAAACTTATCTAAGAGTATGAGCCACTTAGCCATACGCTGGTGTTGGTATGGTTTAGTGTACATGTACTTGAGTGGGTTAGTGTTATTGATGATGTAGGTTTTGTGATTAAGAAGGTAGTGATCAAGTTTGGAGGCCATAGATATGAGCGCAAGGAAAATTTTCTTAGTATGGGTGTATCAAGTTTCATATTCTATAAGTGTTCAACTTATGGAATAGATGACTTACTCTTTATTTTGTTTGTCATGGTGAGTGAGCATTGCCCTTAGGGAATGGTCAGTGGAAGAGATGTAAATGTAGAAGGGTTGATATTATTTAGGTGGGGTAAAAATAGGTGGAGAAAGAAGGCATTCTTTGAGTGAATCAAAGGCTTGTTGGTAGTCCTTAGTCTAATTAAAATATGTCTCTTTATTAAGGAGATGGTGAAAGGGTTAACATCTATCAGATAACTGAGAGATAAAGTGATGAATGGATTAGAGCTTCCCCTAAAATTTTTGAGGTTGGTTAAGATGGGTTAGAGGTGGCATCTCAAGAATTGCTCTGACTTTGGTAGGATCTACTTTTATTCCTCAAAGGGAGACAATGAAGCCAAGAAGATTTCCTAAAAGGACCCCAAAAATAAATTTCTTAGGGTTGAGTCTAATGTGGAAATGGATTAAGAATTCAAAGATTATTTTGAGGACATCTAGATGATCCTTATGATATTTGTATTTCTCAAGGAGGTCATCCACATAGTGCTCTATGATTTTATGGATGATCTCATGGAAGATGTAGGTCATGGATCACTTGTAGGTTATGTTAGCATTCTTTAGACCAAATGGCATGACTATATAATAGAAAGTTACCCATGGGGTGATGAAAGAGGTTTTGTGTTTATCTTTAGGGGAAATCAAGATCTGATTACATCCTAAGAAACCATCCATGAGAGATAATATCTCGTGGCCAACTGTAATATCAATAAGTTAGTCGATGTTAGGCAAAGGAAAGCCATCCTTTGGACAAGAAAGGTTGAGGTCATTAAAATCAATACAAAGACAAATTCCCATATAGGTTTGGTTATAAGAACAATGTTATAAACCCATTAAGGATAGTCAATGGGTTGGATGAAGTCAATAGATAAGAGGCATTGAAGTTCATCTTTGACTAGAAGGCCAATGTGAGGGTGCATCTTGTGAAGCTTTTAATGAATAGGCTTAGCATAAATATGGGTGACAATTTTATGGAGAGAAATGGAAGGATAAATTTTGGGAATATCCTAGTAGGACCAATTGAATTCTATGCTTTAGTCATGAAGAAAAGAAGGGTAATCATGTTGCTCTACAAGATTCAAAGATTGCCTAATCTTGATAATGTAGGGGTTATCCTGAGTACCCAAGTTGACATCAATGGTAGATTAATTAAACATGGTTTGGTTCTTAGGATGATGATATTTATGGATAGAAGAGTCCCTTATATTGAGGTAGGTGAGAATGTAATCATCTTCCTGATTTTGGATGGTATTGATGATAGGAGAATCATTTTCTACCATTTTAGGATGGATGAGAGGAAGAGTTTTAGTTTGGTTATCCTTTTGATAGGTTAGTGGGCCAAAACTAAATGGTATTGATAAAAAAATAGTTAGAAGGGATGATATAAAAATCCTTAGACTTCAAAGGATATGGGGTTGGTAGGGATGGGACATCCTCATCGATGGTGGTGATGGGTTTAGGTGAGGTGGGTTCTTTGGGTGGTATGAACCCAAGGCTGAATAACTCATGAGGTTTTTGGGTTTTGATTATGGGTATCTCATGAGGTCCCTATTCATAAAGTATGATGCCAAACCCATTTTAAGAACACCTATGAATATACAATTTAGCAAATGCAGGTTTGTTTAGATAGGAAAAATCAGAGGTAAATGGTCAGATATGAGGGGTGGTAGTGGAAGTAAGAAGTGGATGATTGAGTCCCCATAAATGAAGTTGGTTTAATGATTAGGTAGCTTGAAAGGGATGATAGTTCTAATGTTAGGGTCATAAATAAGGTCATTGTCAAGGTTACCATATTCTTAAGGAATAGGGAAGGCATCCAAGGATAAAAGATGGTATTCTCCTAGCGAGAGATGTTAAAATGTAGGTTCTAAGGGGTCCTATATAAAGATTTGTAAAGAAAGGATGGATGAGCTTGTTGAATATTCATCAATGATAGGGTTGGAGTTATTGGTAGTTGGTGGTGAGGTAGATGGATGAGGAACAATAACATCATTATCTCTATACATCATATTACAAGATACAAAGGGATTATAATCAACTAGTATGATGATGACATGACCTTCATGCTCAAATTTGACACAATAATTCAAATTAGAGGGGACACAACTCATAGCATATATCTAAGGATGTACAAGTAAAACATTATATTAGAACTCACCCTCTAAAATTTAAAAGAATTATGGAATGGTGTGAGGTTCCAAGTGAATGTGGAGAATAACTATTCCCTAGGTAGTGGTTATGGTATCATTGAAAGAAAAAAGAATTGATATAGTTTTAGACATGATGTTCTTTGGAAATTAAATTTGGCCATAAGCATGGGAAGATATAATTTTGATACTAGCCACTCCATCAATCATCACCCTCTTTATATGGGTTTGGTTGATGTATGCCATGATGAAAAGGGGAGGATTGAGATCCTCAGGATGCACATAAGGTATTTTCGAATCCATAAAGGTAACAAGGGTGGAAAGTTGAAGGGACTCAATAAAGGTTATAAGGGGTTTAATATCATTAGTTTCAATCTCTATGTATTATATAATCTCTATCAATATTTGATGATGAAGAGGTGAGGTGTTGATTAATTCATATAATTTCATCTTCACTAGTGTTTGGTGAAGTTGTTTTAGCACTACATGTTGAATGGATTCAAAAAGGTTAGAAGGGGATGCACCCAAGATAGATACTTTAGGTTTAGGTAATGGTAAAGGTGTTTGGGTTTTTTTAGAGGGTTGAGGGTTTGAAGGGTATGTCCATGGAATGGACACTTTATATTTTCCCTTATCCTTTTATTGGGCCCTTAATTAGGTAACCATGTGAATAGTGTGGATAAGAGGAAATGTTGGTTTATATTGTTGTTTTGATTCCTCCTTACTCTTAGGTGAGAGTGTGGGAGTAGGTAAGTGTTGGGTAGGTTAGATTGGTAGTTGGGTAGGTAATAGGTTCAAGGGAGGTTCATCCAATAACAAATCATCCTCATCTCATAGGTTATAAACTAGTGTTTAGAGAGCTTTGTAGTTCTTTGTATCATATCGTAGTGTCCTATGATATAGGCAAATCAAATTATCATTGAACCATGCTTGTTTAAGATGTGAATTGTTGAAAGGTTTGATGGGAGGTAAGGTTAAATAATAGGTTTGTAATAAACTTTATAGAATGGTTGAATAAGATTCAATAAAATGTGTTGATCGTGTTGGGTTTTTGGTTTTAGGAATGGAACCCTTTTTGGGAGTAGGCTTTACCATGGAAATTTGATAAGGTGGAATGGGTTTGGTGGGTTGTTTTATTTTGGATTTTTTGGTTATGGCTGGTTTGGAGGTGGAAGATTTAGAGGTAAGGGTTGAAGGTTTGGTGATAAGTGGGAAAGTAGATGTAGTTAGGTTAGTTAAGAATCATGGGGATTGTTTTGTTTTGGTAGAGCTATGGGTAGGTAGAGTACAAGGAGAAGGTTTAATATATGAGGAATAGGTAATGGGGACAATATATGGATGGGGTCCTAAAATTGAAGGTAAATAAGAAGGGGGTGGGATGGGTCTAGTTTTAGATGGTTTGGGTGGTTCCACCTTTTTGATAGGATTAGTCAAATGTTTATTTGGTGGAATTGATGGGTTTAAGTCCAAATTCAAATATGGATCAGCTAAGATAGGAGTAGGAAGGATTCATAGGTTCCTCTTAGGTTTTGTGAGAGAGGCATAGGGTGATTTAGAAATTTTATATTGAGGTGGGTTGGAAGATTCCCCTATGGTATTGGAGGAATAAGTATCTAAAGATGAGTTGAGGTAATGATGGGTTTGAGGGTAGATGTTAGTGAGGTTAAAGGTTTTTATTTGTTTTGGTAAGGTAGCCCAAGACAGTGACAAAAGGTGGCCCTATTTAGATTGGGTTGAGAAGTAAACTCTAGATTTTGAACCAATCTAGAAAAAGGTTTATACATGGGCTTGATTCCTTGGTCATTGGTTTTGAACATCAAGCCTATAGGTTATGGTGAGGGAATAGTTTCTTCACCTTTGTCTTGGGTATAAGGTTCTATGGTTGGGGAAGATGGTGTCTCTATATAAATAATAGAGGAGATGATATCTTCCTTTAGAGTGGTTTCCATAGGAGGAGTGGTTGGTTCTATGGTAGGTACGAAGAGTGTAGTTTGTTCAAATGTAAAAAGGGAGGTGGTTTCTTCCTTTGTTTATATGTCCAAAGGAAAGAGTAGTGATTCCACCACTTCCATAAGTAGGTTTTAGGAAGTAGTTAAAATAATAGTTAGATCCTTTGGTGTTTCTATCAAAAGAGAGGTGGGTAAGTCAATGGTCTCTTCAATTGAAAGAGATGAGGTTTCTTCCTTTGTTTGGTTTTCTAAGGGAATAGAAGAAGATTCTACCACTTCAATAAGTGGGGTGAAAGAATAGATAGTTGAGGTAATGGTTTCCTCAAAAATATGTTTAATGGTAAAAACATTGACTGTGTGCACCTCATGAGTGTGAGATGATTTTGGGGGGTTGTTGTCATGGTTTATGGAAGGTGCATGGTTAGGAAAATGTTTGTGAAATATGTCTAATTATTATTTTGGAGGTGTTTTGGGATTATATAATTCTAGTTCACCCTTATCAATCATGTTTTGGATAATAGTTTTAAAGGTATTACACCTACTAACATCATTTCTAATAATGTGATGAAAGGCACATAGATTGTTTTCTTTATACCAATTAGGTGTGGGAAGAGAGGCATCAAATTGTTGGGGGTGTTTGATAGGAGGAAGTTGTATGAGGTTAGCTTTAAGTAGTTTATCTAAAATTGAATCATATGATTCCTCTATAGGAGTATGTTGCTTTAGAGTGGTTTGGTTTTTGTTGTGAGTTTGTTAGTTTGATGGGTTGGAAGAATTGGTTTGATTAGGTTGGTTAATAATTGGAGGTGGAGTGGATTTTAAGACAACCATGTTTTTGTTTCCTTTATTTTTGTGTTGGGATGGTTATATGGGTTAGTGGTTTTGGTTGAAGAAGCGCCATTGGATTTAAAGCTAGAATTCTTGTTTCTCAATTTCAATGTCACTTCATCAATGGCTCTAATTTCAAATTTATTTACCATGGTAAATGCTTCATTAAAGGTTATAAAACTATGAATTTGAAGAGTAGGGTCAATATGTTTGGCACAACCTAGATAAAAGAGTTTAATCAGTTTAGGTTGGGGTAATGAGAAAGAAAGTTGGTTAATGATAACTATCCATCTAGCTATGAAATTAGCAATTGATTCATCATCAAATTTCCTAATGGAGTAAAGGTCAAGAATGGAAACCTTTTTAGATATATTAACTAAAAAGTGATCTAAAAATATTTAGGTTGGTTGAGAAAAGGGGAAGATAGAGTGCTTGGTGAGATCACTATACCAATCCAAGGCTAGTCTAGATAGGGACATGGGGAAGGCATGAAGGAGAAGATCATCATCATGTGAAATGAAATAGACAGAATGGAGGGATTATCTTAAGTGTTTTTGGTGGTCCTTGATTTGGAACTTGGAAAAGTTATGTAGTTCCCATTAAGGAGGATAAGGTTGAATTCAAATGGATGGGTGGATGGGTTCATTGAAAATTTTATCATAAGATAAAAGGTTATGAGCTCCAAAAATAGATGATTCAAGATTAGACATTTTATCCATCAAAATCTTAACTAAATTTGTTTGAGGTTAGGGAGTTCCATAGTTGGGTAGTAGGTTCAGTTGAGGTTGGGTGGTTGTAATGTGTGGATAAGAGGTGGAGGGTTGATAAGAGGCCACATATTGGTATGTGGTCATTAAAGGTTGGGATGGTGCCTCATATTGGTATGTAGGCACAAAAGGTTAGGTAGAAGGTGGTATGAATCCTTGTGGATTAGGAACATGTTGGTAGGAAGCCATGGGTGTTTATTGAGGGATGGATGGGTTGGTTTATAGGTATATAAAGAACCAAATTTTGAAGAGGGATAGAGATGGGTTGGTTAGTGGTGATAAGAGGAATGGTGGAAATAGGGTTAGAATATATCCCCATGGTAGGTGGTGTATAGGTAATAAGAGGTAAGCTTTCCCCTACATTAGAGGTGTTGGTTGGTTTGGGTGGGGTTTGGTTATACGTTGGAATGTTGTATTGTGTTTTGGTGGTGGTAGTGGATGCGATATTGGTAGAAGAAAAGGTTTGGGTGATCAAAGGTTGGGTATAAGTAACACCAAGAATAAGAGGGGGAGACATACAATAAGGTAGATCTATGGGAGGAACCAAAGTATTAGGGGTGTGATGAGATAAGGTATTAAGGTAATGTCAAAGAGCTATAGGGTTGTTATCAAGGAATGTGGAAAAATTCACATCACCTACAACAACTATCCATGGCATAGGAGGAGGGGGAAAATAAGGAGGAGAACCCTCAATATATGAAGTATACTCCTTAGTGGATGAAGAGGAAGAAGGTGGTCCTTGGTTGGTTTGATTTCTCAAATACTATTTAGTAAAGACCATGTGAGAAAATAGGAGAAAAATGATGAAAACTCCCTACAAAATGCAAGCAAAAAGAAAATAATCTCAAGACAATCCAAACACACATTGAAGTGAATTTAGTACTTATGATTCTTTTTAGATCACTTTTGGCTTATGCTTTAGAAAGTATGAAGAAGAAAGTTGGCTTGTAGATTAGGTACTAAAGAGGAAATCTAAGGTTGGTTTTAGGTTATGTTTAGGTGCTCAAGAGAAATTTGTATTGATTTTTAGTACATGGCTTGGTACTAGGGACTACCCCCTCAGTTCACACATCATAGAAATAAGGGTGTTGGGTGCTTAGTTAAGATATACTAAATTTTAGAGTTTATACTCAGCCAGATAGCTAAGTTGGTTATCCCCTTGAAATTGACCTCCAAGTGGGATTATTGGGAAAGGGTAAGGTTTACTGCTAGGTGATGAAATTGTAGTCGAGCCTTATCTCATTTTTATTTTGATGTGTTGATTGATTATGTTATTTGGAAAAAGTATGTGATAGGAAGAGTGAACTATGATTAATTACTTTGAATTTAAGTTACTAGATGAACTAAAATAAGTAAGCAATCAATGTAATGTAATGGGTTTATTTTATGATAAAAGAAATTTTAAATTTCATTTAATGAGAATAAAATAAAGGAAGAAAGAAGGGGCACCTAGATAATGCTAGTGTCCCACCAAGCATGCTAAAATGTTTCTCTCAATTTTGGATGAAGATAAGAAACTAGTAATAAGGGTGTGGTAGAAATACCTAGTTGGTGATGTGCGTGTAATCCAGATGAAGATGAAGAACTCCTCTTTTGCTAGGAAGGAATAACCTACAAATAATAAAGCACTAATAAAATTGGTTGTTAACAAGATAGTTAAGTGGATTGCCTAGTGTGAGCTAGATCTAAGAAGCATATGCTTGTTAGGAGGTTGTCAATCTACTATTGATAAAAATCAAGTTGGAAACGATAAAGTAAAATACTTGCATAAAGTAAATGAAATTAAATACAAGAATAAATTATAATGCTTGTTAAATAAAATTACTAAATATAGGAAAAGTGGGTTAATACTTGTGCCAAAGTGGGTGGGGTCAAGTTCAAAAAATCAAAAAAGGATCTATGAACAAGTAGGAACATAGAAATTTAGTTTTGGTTTGGGGTAAGGGGATAAAAATAACTTGATGTTATTTTATACCACAATGATCATCAATAGTTGGGTGAACCATTGGTGGTTAAGTTGACCATCAATGGTTGGGTAATCATTGATATTTGGAGGTAACCATCAATAGTTGTGATAACCATCGATGGTTGCCTATGTGTTTCTAAAGTTTACTAGAAAAGAAGTTGTATAATGAGTGAATGGTTAGATAAGGGTTATATTAAGGATCTAGTAGAGAGGAAAAAAGGTGTCGATAGGTCTGATCAGGTCTAGGGGTGAAAAATCCAATATAAAAATGCTAAAGTACTGATATACATGTAGCTTTCTACATGGTTGATAATTGATGGTTGGAGTAATTTCTTAAGAGTAATAGTACTTCAGAATCAAAAAGCAAATTCAACAAAGGTTTGAGTCTCTTTTAATGATGCTATGTTGCTAAAGGAAGACTAGATGCTAGAGAGATTGAATACCTATGTGTAAGAAGATCTAATAGCTTGAACATGGATCCTTTTCACCTCCCACTCCCCTCCTTTTATAGACAAAGATAGATGGAGGATGGAAGGTTCCCTAGAGGGTGAGGTTATTGATCATGATGCTTGGAAATGTTTTAGTACTATGTAAGGTGAACATATTAAATTATGCCTCATTATCTCACACATAGTTGGTGATATGTTAAGAAGGTGAGGAGGTGAGGACCTAACCATTGATGGTTAGGCTAACCATTGATGGTTAGGCTAACCATCGATGGTTGAGTGTTTGAGGTAAAAATGGTTAAAGTAAAAAGGGGTTATTTAAAAGGTTAAGCTAGTAGGTTGATGATTTGCTAAGTAGGTGGTCAACTAGACTCAAGGTTTGATAGGGGTCATAAGGAATTTTAACATCTAGAATTATCATGTGTAGTTTTCTAATGTTTACAAATAGTCATTGCTTGTTGTTAGGTAAACTTGTATTTTTTAGACAAAAGGGAATTTATTTATAACAAAAAGTTACCCATAGAGTAATAAATTATATCTTGTGTTTATCTTCCAATGCAATTTTTATTTACTTATAGCCCAAAAGGCTATCCATGAAGGATAACATCTCATAAACTATAGTAGAATCTATGATCATGTCTCTATTTAGTAGTGGAAAGTCATCTTTTGGATATGTTTTATTGATATCATAGAATTTAGAACAAATTTGGATCCCACCTTATGGATTGGCCATAAGAAAAATGTTAGATATCCAATCAGAATAATCAATAGGTTAGATAAATATAGCTTCTAAGAATTTCTATAATTCTTCTTTGACTAATAGGGCCACCTTGGGATGTATCTTGTATAATTTTTTTGATTGGTTTTGCATTAGGATGGACTACTAAATAATTCATAACTAAGGATAGATAAAGTCTTGGAATGTATAAATAACAATATGCAAAGACATATAAACTCTTTGAGCATCTCAATAAGAATTTGCAGTTCCTCAGACATAAGAATTGCCCCTAATTTGATAATTTTATGACTCTCTTATATTCTAAGATCCACTTCAATGACCTCCTTGATGAGTGCACATGATTGGTCCTCAAGATACATTCAAGATGATGGTACATCCTGGATGTCTAAAGAAAAATCATCTAGGAGATTTGTATCTAATTTTGAATAGAATTCCAATTCATCAAGAGTGAGTTAAACATCATCTAGTTTTGAGAGGGTTCTTTTTCTCCATAATCCTCCTCTTCAAATTGATTAAGGGATGTTTGTTGTTCCTTGAAATATATTGACTTATTGATATTAATGGATAATCCTTTCTTATGATCTCTTGAAGGCATGAAATCTTGTGCTTCTAAATATTATATAATGGCCTCATCACTCTAAAACATGTCAAAAGAAGGCTCCTATTTTTTATCCTAGTATATCAAGGTAGGGTAACAGAGGGATATATTAATGGTGGATATGATGGTATCATGGAAGATGTTAGTGGTATCAAGGTATTCATAAAGACTATAAATGGATCTTGTTTTGACTTCTTTATCAGAAGAAGATGCCTCAAAAATTGAAGTATCCAAAATTATATTATTTAGGTTAATATCAGAGAATTTTACCCCAGACCAAGATGTTGTGGGTGTTCTTAAACCCCTATAGGTTTAATCCTACCTTGTTCATGCCTCCCTAATCCTTTTCCCTAATAATTCATATTTTAAAACAGTTTATGAAGATGGGGATACTTATGTATATGGAATGGAAGGGCCTCATTGTTTGGAATAAACCATGAATTAGCAGGCTCATAAAATTTAACACTATGTTAACATACCTACATTATTAAAGGTCATTGGTGTAAATTTATAGTTGATAGGGTTATCCTTCCTCATGGTTGGGGACCCATAACTACGTGGGGAGAGTGGTAAGTCTAATACATAAAAGGTATTGTATTCATATTCCCCAAAACCTATGGATGCGATATTGAGATGGTTGACATCTGGGGATGGATTTGAAGTAGTTACTAAGTCATATAGGTGGAAATATTTCATAGGTGTTAGATTAGGGGTGAAACTATGTGTGTTAGGTTAATAGAATGCAAGATGTGATTGATCCATCTGATAGCTCTGGAAATGTTCTATTTCCCAAGGGATGGTAACCTCCATGAAAAAATGAGGTAATTTTAAACACTAATGGAGTGTGGAAGGAACTACTAATATTTCATGGATATATAAATGACCCATAAGTAGTTTATATGAAAGATCGACATCTACAACATGAATTAAGGTCTGATGAATGATGGGTCCTACAATAATAGGAATATAAATGGTTCCCATAGATGGCCTTTAATTATCATCACGTGCCTTAATAATTATGAGAGTAAGCCCTAATGATGCCTCAAAGTACCCCAACTTATTTAAGAGTCTAAATTGCACAAATTCAAAGTAGACCCTCTATTTATGAGCACCTAAAGGATTTTTTTAATTGGAAATGGAAATTTCTATGAACAATGGATAATTATGATATGGGCCAATAGGAAGCATGTCATGGGCACTAAAATTTATTTACTATGAAAGGGACAAGTGGCCCATCAATGCTTAGAATTGGTTAGTATCAATATCTTGAGGGACTTTAAGATCATTTAAGTCTTGATTAAGAATCTCCCAATACATTGATGACATTTTGAGAAGATCCATAAGAGATATTTGGAATGGGGTCTTATCGAGTTTTTGGATTATGTAATATGGATTATAGTAAGATGTAGAGACACTTTTAGAGACATTGGATTTTTGGGATGTTGAAGTGGATGGGTCCTTTGGTGGTGCTTTAGGAACTACAATCTTGGTACATCATGTGGTGACTACGTAGTCAACTATGGCCTAATTAATCTTAAGAATGGTGGATGGTGATGGTGTCGGATCTTAGTAGCCTCATATTTTTATCATTTTGACATAATGGTATGGGATGGTATGGCAATTTATTTGATTAGAGGTGGATGCTAGACCCTAGTCTTTAGGTGGTTTTATTTACCTTTAATCATGTTTGGGTAATCGGTCCTAATAGATGCAAAGTTGCTAATTCTTAGATAGGCCAGTTAAGATCTCCCCTTCTACTTTAATGTCCCCCTTTTAAATTAAATATTGAATATAATGTTTCAATTACATACATTTTTCAATATCGTGACCTTGAATCTTATGATATTGGAAAAACTCATCTTCATGATACCAATTAGGTTGAGGTTTGTTGTCATCCAAAGGTCAAATTTTAGGGAGAGTGATTATATTGGTAGTGATTTATTATTGGAGGACCACTTCTATAGGTACCCCCGGACTAGGAAGAGGCCTCTTCCCTATTCAGGGTTTTTGTTTTCCCCATGGTTTTTTGATAATAGAGATAGTCTATTGATTAGTATGATTCCTTTTTTGTACTATTTGGACATGTTTAGAATATTTGACTCCATCTCCCATGACATTTTTATTTTTATTTAATATTTTTTACTTACCCAAAAAGGTGGTATCTTTATTATGGGCTTGTTCATTTTGGGTATACAATTTTATTGTACCTTTTTTAATGAGGGCCTTCTCAATTTATATCCCTTTTTATATGATCTCATCAAAAGATTTAGCACATTATAACTTTAATTGATATTTCAATTCAGTGTTGAGGTTACAAATAAACATTTTATCAAATTCTTTTTCTATAACTATATAATAGAATTAGCTTGTTAGACTTCACCAACGTTGTAGGAAGGAGGCTAGAGTTTCCCCATTTCTTTACTTAGTGTTATAAAGATCTATGATGGATATATCATGTTCAATATTGAAAGATAAGTGTCTCATGATTTTTTCAATCAACTCTCCAAAGCTAGATATGGACCCTTATGGAAAATACATAAATCACTCCAATGCATGCCCCATGAGACTTTTAGGGAAAAGCCTTAAGAGATAAGCATCATCATAAGTAACCTCATGGCACATTACATAGAAGTATTGGACATGATCTTGGGGATCCCCTTTTCATTTGTATTTTTCAAATTTTGGAACCTCAAAATGTGGTGGGAAAGGTACTTATAAAATGATCATATCTAAAACGAAGGTGAAAAAATCTTCATACTTGTACCTCATTGCTTGTGTATGAGGATCAATATTTTGAAGAGTCTCCTTCATTATTTTCCACTCTTGAGCAAAGGATGGGTCCATGAGGAGATTGGAGGTTTGACCGTGAATTGTGTGAGGTCTAGAATGATTGAGGTTAATCTTTTGGGCATTTTGATTTAGAGGAAAAGGTCTTTGATTTTGTGCTCAGAATTGTGAGTCCAGGGACTTGATTTATTGGGTTAGATAATCTAACCAATCCTTTAGGGTTGTTTATCTCCTATTAGCCTCAGTGTGATTATTTTGGAGAGGTTATTATTATTATTGTTGTTGTTTAATATCTTATTCATGATCCACAAGGTTTTTCTCTTCATGTTCTTGATTGGTATTGGTCTGATGATGGGGAGTGTTGGGCCTAGTAGAAGGATGGAGTAGGTATTTTAAGAGGTTCTGGTCAATGTTAGGGGGTAGTGTGTCCCCCATTATAATGACTTGATCTAGGATTTGATCATGATTGTCATAGATATATTGATCAAATTGGGACCTAATCTCATCACTATGAAAGAAGTCATTTTTGAATTAGTCTTCCTCTCTATGAGCATGCATGCCATTATGTATATCATCATTATCTCAATTTTGATCACCTAGGTTCCCCAATAAGTCATTCTCTTGGTTGGATCCTTATCCCATTATAATAATTTGGGAATGGGTTACAATGGGCATGATGCATGATAGGGATGATGCATTAAAGTGATTACATGTGTTTTTAATGTGGGGAAATGAGAGAGAAGGTGGCTTTAGATACTAATTTTGTCTAGAAACTAGAACTAAGAGTGGTTAAGAGAAATGGTTTGGATGTGGCTTGGATTTAGATTTCAGGGGGATATGAAGACTAGAATGAACAAATACTACTAAAGCTATAACCCTATAAGAATTTAATCTGTAAAAAAGACCAAGGAGATGAAGTGACTAGATACTCTTCACACTAGCAAGGTGACAACTAGATGGGTGCTAGGTATGAAGAGGTAGTGGTGATATTATGATGGGTGCTAGACTAAAACCTAACAAGATTGTGTATGTTGATAATGTTTAGTCCAGAAGTGATGATCAAGATAGAAAGTGATGGGTGAATACTAAGGTTTGATTTCAAGATAAATGTTATATCTAAGAGTGTGAATAGTGATATGATATGGGTGGTTTGTTTGATTTTAAAATTGGATTTATCCTAGGGATGTCTAAGTATTTTATGATGAAAATGAGACAAGATAACTCGATTCACAAACAACACAAGATTTAACATAATACACAGACAACATGCTCAGTCACAAGCCCTTATTTAGTCAATTAAATGGGTGTATAATCCAAAATATATACCATCTAATATATTTATAAGTGAGGCATTAGGTCGGTGACCCATTATGGAATCAACCATACCCTCTCAACCCTATCTATACTTGATGGTCACTTGGGAGCTGATCCTAACTCCAATATTAGAGTGCCTATTGATAGGTCCTATGTTAGGTTTCCACAAAGTGTGTCTAAGGGAGTCCTTAATATACATGAAGGTATGTGGGGCCCAAATTCATATAGGGTGTTTTCTAATGCTTGGTTCATAAATTTAACTCTTTCCCTTCATGAATGACTGATATGGAGTCAATTTTTTAGCCTAATGATAATTGTCCTTGATATTTATACTCCATCAAAACATGGAGTTTGGTTGATGCATAATGTTGAAATCTATGACACCAACCCCTAATGACTAAACCCATTCATGGGGATGAATTCTATGTGAAATTATATCTTAGTCTTAATAGGTTAACACACCAAGTATTATAAATTTACCTGATCAATTACCTATGTGAAGAATTTGAAAAACAAACAAACAAGTCATACATACAAGATATACAAGAAAAAATATAAAAAAACATAATTTAGGCACTCCTAATGCAATTATATGGGTTAGAAAATAAAATTTAGTTCCTTCACCTTGAAAGGTCTTGTAAGAAAGAGGTTAGTAGTTTGATTCTAAGAAAAATTGTTTCTTTGTTACAAAACTATAAAAACACAGTCAGTGCAATGCACTATCATTTATAAAGACAACAATACTACAATTTTTATGAAAAATCACTACTTACAAGTCATGATATTATGTATTAATGGATATCCATGATAGTTAATTATACAATCCCTATAAAACTACACACATTTAGGCAAAACTACAACTTTTATTACAAAAATGCAAACTTGTGAGTATCAATATTGCATATTAACAAAGGAATTTTATAATTATAAATTTTAAACTAATATATATGTTTAGAAAATATTTAAAGACTAATGTTTTAAGATTATTTACAACTATTTATATCAAAAACTTGTTTAAAAGACATAGATACAAGATTTTTGACCTTTTATAAATTAGTGCAAGATGAACAAAAATTGCACAAAACTACAAAATAGATGCACATATATCTATAAAAATGATGATCAAAATTGGTTTGTAAGTTAAAATAGTTACCAGAGTTGAAAATATCAAAAAATACTAATAAATCATAATATCACTTAGTTTAATACAATATCATTAATTTAAATACAAAATTATAAATTCACAAGTAGTGATATTTCAGAAAGTAACAAAAAGGATAGGGATGAAAGTTTTTAATTTCTATTTAAAAGTTATTATATTTTCAATATCAATAGACATGATACATAGAAATCAGCCAAAAAATTGGCTAGCATAAATTGCATAGTACTTAGATTATTTAAACTAGCTATAATTTTGTGTGAAAGGGTTTTATATAATTAGTTATTTTCCTATAGGTAAATTGTAATTTTGAAATTAAAAAATGTTGAGGTGTGGAGCTAATAGCTACACCAAATGAACAAATGTAAGGTTATTGTATTTACACAGTCACCGACATCGGTCATGGATCAACTGGAAGCTACCGGCATCAGTTATGGATCGGCTGACATCGGTCATATGTAGGCAAATAGGGACAAACGTCAGTCACCTGTGTGTTCCAGAAGTCTATTTTCATGGTATGAACAGATTGTTTGCATGATAAGTTTAACTATTGGTTGTAAGTCTGTGTTTCTATTTTTGGTAGGACTGATTTGAACCTTTGATTAGGAGGTGTATATAATGGTGGAGAATGCATAGCTCATGATCCCTAATTCTATATAATAGGGAGAGATCTTCATATCTTGTGTATGAGTATGAGAAAAAGGTCAAACAATTCAAGTAGCTAAATTGGGTTTGTAATTGTGAGAGAGAACTCTTGAAGGAAAGAGATCTGTACATCTGAGAGGTGTGGAAGAAAGAGAGATTTCTTCAATTGTATTTCCTTTTGGAAGAGTTTAATACAAGTTTTCATTGTTTCTTGTATCTCTTATTCTTTGCTAATTCTGATTTCTAGTTACTTATTATTCTGGTTTAATTCCGTGTTTAGTTGCTTACACAAAAGTAATCAATTGTATCTATAAGATCCTAACAAGTGGTATCAGATTTTGGGTTCACTAACAGGTGGTTTCAGATCTGTTTAGTATGTGTTGATTATAGGTCACTCATAGAGGTTTTTGTTTGAGTGGGAGTAAAGTAATGGCAGAAGAAAGTAAATTAAGAATGGAGATGTTTAATGGCAAGAATTATCAATTATGGAGGATGAAGATAGAAGATTATCTATATCAGAAAGATCTGTACTTACCATTGGGTGGGTTCTCAAGCAAGCCCATAGATATGCAACATGAAGAATGGAATGTTCTTGATAGAAAAGTTCTAGGATCCATAAGGTTGAGCCTGGCATCTTCTGTGATTTCTAACTTATCACAAGCAAAGACAATGATAGAGTTAATGGATACTTTGGAAAAATTATATGAAAAGCCCTCAACTTCGAATAAGGTATATCTTATGAAGCAATTATTTAATTTACAAATGCAGGAAGGTGGATCTATATCTAGTCATCTAAATGATTTCCATGCAATAGTAAATTAGTTAAATTCAGTCAAAATATTTTTTGATGATGAAATTAAAGCTCTCTTAATTTTATGCTCTTTACTTGAAAGTTGGCCTAGCTTGGTAATGGAAGCTAGTAATACTGCATCTGCTACAAATATCTTGAAAGTAGATGATGTTGTTAGTGTAATCTTGAATGAAGAAATTCATAGGAAAAGCACAAAGGAAGCATTAGGTAATGCTTTAAGTATTGAAAGCAGGGGAAGGCAAAAAGAGAAGTACAAGCAAGGGAGATCAAGGTCAAAGTCAAAAATAAAAAGTAGATCCAAATCTAGAAATGGAAGAAAAATAACATGCTAGAATTGTGGAAAGATAGGGCATGCAAAGAAAGATTGTTGGTTGAAAGTTAGAGAAGAAAATCAGCATGAAGGTAATGAAGAAGCAAAAGTTGTAGGTATTGCTGCACAAGATGCTTTTACACTTTCTTTGGATAATAGAATAGAATCTTGGGTTGTAGATTCTGGTGCCTCTTTCCATGCTACCCCAAATAGAGAATATTTCAATGATTATGTCTAAGGAGATTTTGGAAAAGTCTATTTAGGGGATGATGAGCCTTGTAAAATTGTTGGCAAAGGAAAAGTGCAGCTGAAATTGTAGAATGGCAACACATGGGTGTTGAAAGATGTCATGCATGTACCCATCCTGAAGAGGAATCTAATTTCTACAAGAAAGTTAGGGGATGAGGGTTGCATAGTAACTCTCACAGCTAAATCTTGGAAGGTTTCCAAGGGTGCACTTGTATTAGCCAGAGGTAAGAGAGTAGGTACTCTCTATTTATGTAATTATATTACTGATTATTCTCCTTCTGTATTATCTACTTTAGATATAGATGCAAAGTTGTGGCACCATAGGCTTAGCCACATGAGTGAGAAAGGAATGACTATTCTTAAGTCAAAAGATAAGCTTTCAGATTTGAAAAGCATAGATCTAGATTTCTATGAGCATTGTATTTTTGGGAAATAGAAGAGAGTGAGATTTCTCAAAATTGGGTCAACAAAGAGGAAGCAAAAGTTGGAGTTTGTTCACACAAACGTGTGGGGACTAGCTCAGATAGCTTCTATTGGAAGATCATAGTATTATGTTTCTTTCATTGATGATGCTACAAGAAATGTATGGGTTTATTTCATAAGGAATAAATTTGATGTTTTTGACATATTTAAGAAGTGGAAAGCTTTAGTTGAGAATGAAAAAGGTTTGAGATTGAAGTGCCTTAGATCTGACAATGGTGGTGAGTACTACAGTAATAAATTCAAAAGTTACTATTCTATGAGTGGAATATGCAGGGAAAAGAATGGTTCCAAGGACACCTCAGCAAAATGGAGTTGCTAAAAGGATGAATAGAACAATATTGGAGCATGCATAGAGTATGAGGTTGCATGTTGGTTTGCCCTTATAATTTTGGGTAGAAGTTGTAGACACTATGGTTTACCTGATTAATAGAGGACCCTCTACTGGACTAGATGGTGGAATTTTAGAAGAGGCTTGGATAGGTAAAAAGGTATATCTTTCATTTCTTAGAGTTTTTGGTTTTGAAGCTTTTGTGCACGTTGATAAAGAAAATAGAAAGAAGCTGGATGCTAAGTCTATATGGTGCACTTTTATTGGTTATGGCTCTGGAGATTTTGGATTCTGGTTGTGGAATCTAGGAACTAACAAAATAATTAGAAGCCATGATGTTGTTTTCAATAAAAAGGTGATGTACAGTGATTAGCTTAAGAAGCTGAATAATACTGAGCAGAGCAATGTTGATTTGGATGAGGTGATGATCCAAAATGAGCTCACAGGGAAGAATTTTCACACATAGGAAAACACAGACATCGATGTTAGTCAGATAGGAACTGATGTTGGTCATATAGGAACTGATGTTGGTCAGATAGTAACTGACATTGGTCAGATAGGAACTGATGTCAATCAAGTGCAAACTTGGAGATGACTGGGATCGGTCACTGACGGAGAATTTGGGTAGACAACAAGCAGTGAATGAGTCTCAAACACCCATGAGGAGGTCAAAAAGGGTAAGTAAACCTCTAATTCATTATTCCCCTTCATTATTCTACTTGTTGATCACTGATAGTGGAGAATTAGAGAGTTTTGATGAAGCAATGTAGGTAGAAACCTAAAAACAGTGGGAGCTTGGCATGAATGAGGAAATTGATTCCTTGAAAGAGAACCAAACATGGGATTTGGTTGAGTTGCCAGCTGGAAAGAGAACACTAAAAAACAAATGGGTTTATAGGTTAAAGGAAGGTGAGAATGGACAAATGAGACATAAGGCCAAGTTGGTAGTAAAGGGATTTGCATAGAAACCAGGTATTGATTTTAGTGAAATTTTTTCCCCTATAGTATAAATGACTTCTATTCAGACTGTATCGTCTTTAGTTGCTATTGAGGATTTACATCTTGAGTAGCTTGATGTTAAGACAACATTTCTTCATGGAGATTTAGATGAAGAAATATATATGGATCAGCCGAAAGGTTTTGAGGTCAAAGGTAAGGAGAAGCTTGTGTGCAGGTTGAAGAAAAGCTTATATGGTCTTAAGCAAGCTCCAAGACAATGGTATTTGAGATTTGACAGGTTTAAGATAGAGTATGGCTTTAGTAGATGTCAATCTGACCATTGTGTTTATTTTAAGAGATTTGATAATGGTAGATATATTATCATGTTGCTGTATGTAGATGATATGCTTGTTGCCAGTTCACACATGCAAGATATTACTGAGCTTAAGGTAAAATTAGCTCACACATTTGCCATGAAGGATTTAGGAGTAGAAAATAAAATCCTTGGCATGAGTATTAAGAGAGATAGGAAAAATCACAATTTGATTTTGTCTCAAGAGGATTATGTGAACAAGGTATTGGGAAGGTTCAATATACAGGATGCAAAACCAGTGAGCACACCTATGGTTGGATACTTCAAGTTGAGCAAAGAATAGTGTCCTAATTCACATGATGAGGTGGAGTACATGAGTAGAGTTCCATATACTTCTACAATTGGGAGCTTAATGTATGCAATGGTATGTACTAGATCTGATATTGCCCAAGTAGTGGGAGTTATCAGTAACTTTATGGCCAATCCAGGAAAGGAACACTGGAAAGCAGTTTAGTGGATTCTTAGATATTTGAGAGGGACCAGTAGTAGGCATTTATGCTATGGAGGGTCAAACACTTCTCTACATGGTTATGTAGATGCGGATATGGTAGGTGACTTGGATGGTAGGAGAAGCACCAAAGGGTATGTGTTCACTGTTGATGGAATGACAATTAGCTAAATTTCAAAGTTGTAGAAGGTTGTTGCCTTGTCTACTACAAAGGTAGAATACATTGCAGTCACAGAGGCTAGCAAGGAAATGATATGGATGACACAGTTCATGGAAGAGTTGGGAAAGGAGCAAGAGAGTTGTAGATTATACAGTGATAGTCAAAGTGCAATTCATTTGGAAAAGAATTCAGCCTTTCAGTCAAGAACCAAACATATACATCTTAGGTACCACTTCATTAGACAGGTATTGGAGGATGGTGAGTTGAAGCTGGAAAAGATCCATACAGATAAGAACCTTGCTGATATGTTAACAAAGCTAATAACAAAGGAGAAGTTGAATCTTCATTCAACTTTTGTTGGTCTTCAAGATTGAGCTTGAAGATGGAAAAGCTAGAAGATGTTTTTGTATAGGTATAGGTGTAGCTGTTTATCTCCAAGTGGGAGATTGTTGAGGTGTGGAGCTAAAAGCTATACCAAATGAGCAAATGAAAGGTTACTATATTTACATAGTCACTGACATTGGTCATAGATCGACTGGAAGCTATTGTCATCAGTTATGGATTAGCTGATGTCGGTCATATGCAGGCAAACAGGGACTGATGTCGGTCACCTGTGCATTCCAGAAGTCTATTTTTGTGGGATGAATAAATTGTTTACATGATAAGTTTAACTGTTAGTTGTAAGTCCACATTTATATTTTTGGCAAGTTTGATTTGAACCTTTGATCAGGAGGTGTATCTAATGGTGGAGAATGCATAGCTCATGATCCCTAATTCTATATAATAGGGATAGATCTTCATAGCTTGTGTATGAGTATGAGAAAAAGGGTAAACAATTCAAGTAGCTGAATTGTGTTTGTAATTGTGAGAGAGAACTCTTGAGGGAATGAGATTTATACATCTAAGAGGTGTGGAAGAAAGAGAGATTTCTTCAATTGTATTTCCTTCTGGAAGAGTTTAATACAAGTTTTCATTGTTTCTTGTATCTCTTATTCTTTGCTGATTCTGATTTCTAGTTACTTATTATTCTGGTTTAATTCCATATTTAGTTGCTTACACAAAAGTAATCAATTATATCTGTAAGATCCTAACAAAAAAACATCAAGTTATAAATTAATAGGCTATCTTCAATTATCTCATATAAAACACAAAATCATGACTTTTGAGTGTAACATCACTAATCCTATGGCAATGTTACGATTATTGAAGTGGTAGTTTTATGTCTTGGTACCTATGTCATAAAATTTTGACTAGTCTTACTTTCATACACATAAAAAATGAAAAAATCCACTACTAGAATATATAAATAGGTGATATGGACCCACATAGGTTGAGAGAAACAAATAAAAACTAGTTATTTTTTTTTGAAACAAAAAATTGTAAAACCACAACTAAAATGGCAATATCATAGATTTTAACACAACATCATGATTCATGAAGTAAAGGTATTAATATATCATAAAAACCTACTAAAATTACAAATTTATAGTGATTAAATTAATATTTAAATAAATATAACTTAAATATAGAGAAAATTGCAACTGTAATATCGCTATTTATAAGTCAATATTGTTGATTGCCTATATGTGATGTTTTGACCAATTCTAGAGCTTGTTATTCATCTAGTCACACCTTAAACTCATCAAATAACTTATAAAAAGAAAAATAGGTTGGATTAAATAGGTATCTCTCACCATTGTCTCCAATCTATGATCATATTTTGGATTATTCTCAAAATTACTATATTTAGTAATAAAAACCCAAAAATACAAACAATATCAAAGGAGGGGATAGAGGAACAATCAAATAATTAAAATGACATTATTACCATCCTTTTATCTCTTATAACTCATTTCCAATATTTCCAAGCTTATTTGAATGCAAAAATGGTTGGATTGTGGATTGCTTGGTTTAAGCTTCTAAGTGGCTCCAATGGCTTCTTTGGTGTATTTGATGGATTGATAAGGGTGTGAGAGTTAGCAAAAGTTCCTGAGGTATTAAAAAATTCTAATGGTGAGGATAGATATGATATAATTCATGTGCATATAATAATGTATTAGATTTATTTAGGAGTTTTGATAGTAAAAACATAATAAGCATTAATAATCCTACATTGGTTAGGAATTAAGAATAACCATTGTGTCATAAATAAAAATAAAGCATTTGTATTAATTAGATAGAAATTAATAAAAAATTATACATGAGAATTCATGTAAATAATATAATAATAAATCACATAGGTAACCATAAATATATGAATCTCTATTGATATCTTTAAAAGTGGAACACTTTTTTTCTTACAAACATAGGTAGATATAGACATTTCAGTCTATGATTATTCATCTTCTTCTCATGCTTGGTGCCTGTTATTTTTCTAAATGTGCACCCTAGCTAAGAATGGGATTATTTAGGTCCTCTTACTCAAATTTATTCCAACATGGGACTGATCTTAGTCTGTGGGTATCTGAATAATGGATTAGACATCTAGAGAAGGCTAGCTTCCTTTTAGATCTATCACCTAAACTAAACATAAAATAAAATTTACTTGGAAAAGGGAGAGATATTTTGACAATAACTTATGAAATCATTTAAAAGAGGTGATGAACCAATGATTTGATCACTCAAATTTGCACAATACACACTATAAGACACTTTCAAGACCAAATAAGATCAACCCCTCGTAAATATTTTAGAATAATTCATTAATCAGTTATCAAATTAGCATGAGAGGGAAAATATCCACTTTTAAGCTAAAAAACAAACTATAAATTACAATTATAATGACCTATGAGAACTATCAATAATTTCATGAAGGTGAGAAAACTCAAACATAGACAAGGAACATACATTCACTTAACCATAGTCCATTAATTCATAAGATACACTTCACTCTAGCTTGTAACATGATAGAATTCAATCTTTATTACATTAAAAGGTGTTATGATACAAATTTTGGTAGAGTTTAGTCATACCAAAAAGAGGTATACATTTTAAGGCTTGGAATCTTGTATTTATAGAAAAGATAAAGAGAAAGACATGTGCATTGAAAGAGGCCCAACCATTTTTGATGATTTAGCACTAATTTGAGGATGTTGAGTCATGATCTTATCAATGAGGAATGTCCTCATAAAATAATTAAATGCTCCATTGATCTTTATCTATCCACTAGGTCACTTCTTAGGACTCTATGCCATCTTTACTTGATTTGCCTAAGAGGACCAAATCTTCATGCTTTGATAGAGCCATATCATTATATAGATTGAAAACCAATCATTTTTATTGATTTTCCTGTAGCTACCATGTTGATGAGATGAAGTTCACTAGTTTTTTTTATCATACTTTGACCATAGTTACCAACCTTTGGTCTATTTTAGGTAATAAAAGGGCCTATTTTATCTCTACTAAGCTTCAATGGTGGAGCTTGATCTTACAATATTCACCCTAATTCGATCCTAGTTCATGCTCAATCTTTTCTCTTTTACATTAGATAAAATATCCAAGGAAATTATTATAGGACAATTAATTGAAAGAATTAAGTCTTTTTATCTTTGCCTTGGATAACTTCTTATGGATAAAATGTCTAATAAAATTCATACCTTTGGGAAAATTATCTTGGACAATTTCCTTGAAAGAATTGTGCTTGGCCTTTTACCTTAGGATTTTTTATTTTTAATAGCATTTTTGACATTTTGGGAGATTTTTATAGAACACTTTAATTAAAAATGACCCTTAGGGAAAGTTGTTTGAATAATTTTCCTAAGAGAAATAACACTTAGGATTTTACTGTGGATAAATTTTTTTTAATAATTTGTGTCTTCAGGCCTTTTGTTTTAGATAAAATGTCTATAATAATTCCTAAAACTTATCCAAAAAAACCCAAAATAAACTTCCCTAAATAATGAAAACTTAGTCAAATATAGATCTGCAATAAATTAGCTTTATCTCCATAAAGTCTAAAAGAATTCCCAAGTAAAGACTTGGCCAAAAAAGGGTTTTATACTTATATTTTGAAATCCTACATGCCCTTCTAAACTTCTACTTGAACTATTGTTGAATCTTTGAAGGATTAAATGGTTTTTTAGATGCTTGTGCAACCTATTTCATGTTCCTAAATGATTTGAACACCATGAAACCTATTTGGAACCTTCTTTCTTGCAATTATAGACATGTCCTTTCAAGACCAATCAGATCACTCTTTGAGATTGATTAAATTGTTTCAAAAGATATGTAAAAGCTATATGATCTCCACTTGAGGTTTGTCTACTCGTTGTGACATTGGGTCACTCTTCAATCAAGGTCATGCTCCTTCCAATGGACTATTAGACTAGGTACATTTTTAAAATGTAAATTTGGTCAACATCTTTGGCAACTTGGATGTGAAGCATATTTGCTATGCTAAGAACTTATACCATCTCTATGAATCTTGTATCATTTATATGATACATCGACCATTTACATTGACTATAAGATAGCATCCTGACTTACAAAATAGAAAATTCCAACAAATATGGAAAGAAATAAACTAAAATGGAAACTAACCTAAAAAATTAAAGGTAGCTTACCTACTAAATAACTATGAAATGAAGCATTTATTTGGGAGATAAAAAAATATACTAATGTGTTACAAAAATAAAACGTGGAGGAAAGCAAATAAACTATGTATAGGTAACTTAGCTTCCTTAATAACAATGTTTTATATGTATCACATTAATTGGGATAGGAAGCTCCTCACCATCCATATTTACAAGCTAAAAAGTATTATGGGATTCGTAGCAATAGATCATATGTGGACCACTCTAGAGAGAGTCAAATTTTATGTGTCTTCTTAGCTTAGCTCTATCCTTATCCCACTTGAGAACCAAATCTCCTTCAAAACTTCTTAAAGAAGTTCCTTTGTTAAAATATCTTTTTACCATTGCTTGATGGGCTTCCATGGCTAACATGGATTGATGTCTTGTCTCTTCTAGCTCCATAAGCTTAGTGTATCTAATCTACATTGGCTCATTCTTAAAATCTCAAGTTGATTCATTAGTTCCAAATTACGTAATTCAAGAGAAATAGGAATTATTGCTTTCTTAAAATATACTATCTTATATGGAGAATTGGATATTGATCATTTATAGGTGATCATGTCATCCCATAGAGCTCAATTTTATATAAGATGCCATGACCTCTAATTGTCTTCAATATTCCTAATTATCTTCAATAAATTATTGTTAGTGGACTCATCAAGGGTATTACCTTGTGGATAATAGTTTGATGAAGTACTAATAAAAACACTATGTTAAATTGCCCACTGGCTAATCTTGGATCCTACAAAATCCATATAATTATAAAAAATTATGGTTTAAGGGACCCTAAATATGGTAATCAAACCTTCATATAAGTCTAGAACACTGGTTTCACTAGCTTCTTTCAATTCCACTACTTCTATCCATCTAATAAAATAATGTATGGCAGTTAGGATCCACTTATGTCATAAGATTGAAGGAGGGTTAATGATACCAATAAATACCAATCCCCATTGGATAAAGGTTTGATTCACTTACATTATTTGGAGAGGTGAGAGTGCAAGCTTAACCTTTCCAACAAACATAACGCATTATCTATATTTCCTAGTCCATGCATGACACTCACCAAATATACATGGCCAATAATACCCACCTCTCATGATATTATGCACTATGATCCTTGATAAATAATGACCTCCACCATGTCCATCATGGAATTTCTCAAGTAGTCTCTATGTTTGACCTAGATCTATTCATATTAACACCATACCATTGATATCCTTTTTGAACAACACCTTATCAATAAGAAGAAAAGGAATTGACTACAATCTAAAATATCTTCTCTTTAAAGGGGTTAGATGAGAAGGATAAACACCATCTTTTAAGTATCTTACCATATCTTAGAACCAGCTAGAAGGTGAGGTGTGATCATTTGTGACTTATTCATCATTTGACACCATAAACACCCCATTAGCCTCTTGAAAATCTTGGGATATATGTTCACAAAGTCCTTTGCCTCTAACTAGCTTTTAAACCCTAATCCCAACATCATATTCCATGACCTTGGTTATCTAACCAACTCTTTTATCATGTATATCTTTTTTTTTAAAGAAATCTTTGATGTTTGGATGTGCAACCATCAAATGTTTATCATTATTGTATAAGTACCTAAACTTTATAAGAGACCTTATAACTAAAAGTGCATGCTTATCAACAAAAGAGTAAATTATTCCATACTATTCTAAGCCTTAACTGAAGAAAGCTATTGGCTATTATAAAGTCTCTTGATTTTTCTGCATGAGAATACCTAAAATTTTGTCAATTTTATAATAGGTGTACAAGAAGAAATCCTTGGCGAAATCAGGGTTCAGGAGTGTAGGAGCACTGGATATAGCTTTTTTAATCTCTTCAAAGACTCTTACTCCTTCTTTGGACCAACTAAAACTCTAACCCTTATTTATCATGGTGTTGAGTGGCCTAACTAAATTAGTCAAATTTAAAATGTACCTCTTAATGAAATTGATCTTGCCTAAGAATCATTGAAAGGATTTCTTGTGTTTAGGAAAGGAAAGTGAAAGAATTTAATCTATCCTATTAGGATCTATACTCATACCATGCTTGGAAATCACATGTCTAAGAATCTTACCTTCATGAACCAAAAATATGCACTTTTTGGGATTTAGAGTTATCCCAAACTGTCTACATTTTGCAAATACTTGCCTAAGGTAAATCGTGTGCACATATACACTATCAAAGAATATTGTTATGTCATCTAAATAAATAAGAATAAAATTATTGAGGAGACCCTAAAATTCCATGTCCATAGCCTTCTAAAACATTTCTCCAGCATTAGATAAACCAAATGACATCATTTTGTATGAAAATGTCCACTTTGTGGTGAAGGTTGTTTTAAACTAGTTTTCTTCTTTAACCAAGATTTGACTATAACCATTATACACATCTAACAAGGATAACCTTTGTAAACCTGTAACTAGCTATAGAGTTTGCTCTATTAATGGAAATGGATGGTGGTCTTTAAGAGATGCCTTGTTCAAGTCATGAAAGTTGACACATAGTCTAATTTCACCTCTCCTTTTTCATACTGTAACAAGGTTTTCCACCCAAATTAATATTTCTTTAATTAGAAATATTATGGTTAACTCAATGAGCTTATGTAACTGAGCTCTCTTCAAAGGTTCAAGCTTTGGGTTAATATGCCTTTATCTTTATCTAACTGGCATAGTTTCATCTTCTAACACAATGGAATGTTGAGATAGAATTGGATCAAATACTTTAAGGTCACTGTACTTCCATGCAAAGACATCTGCAAAACTTGAACATAACTTAATGCAAGTTTCCTTCTTTGAAGATGTGTAAACTTTACCCAAATTTAAGATCTTACCAGTTAAAATATCCACATTTGTATAGTGTTCTTCTTTGGTTGACAAAAAAACTTTTCTTTTCTTAATTCATCATCTATATTGAACATGTTTTCAAGGGTGACCAACCCTTTAGGTAACTTATTTGTCTTTAATTGCATAATCTGGTCACCATACTACTGCAAGTGCTTGTCTTGGTTCCTTGAGGAGAATTTAGCTTTCTCTTGTAAGAATCTAATGATCTAAATATAATATTAAAATACTTTCCAACTTTCATGGTTGTTTAGGATACAAGGTATTATAATCACTTTTATTTGTGATTGAATCTTTTCATTCTTTATGTCATATGGGATACTAAATTGTGAACCAATGGTAGCCAACCTATCTGCATATTTGTTATTATTTCTTGATATGGTACAAACATTTAAATATTAAAATTCTTTAAGTCCTATACTCTATGATTATAAGAATCTAGTAGTGTGTTATTACACATATTAAGTCCTTTTACTTGGTGAACTACTAGTTCACTATCACCATACACTTGTAAGGTATTGACCTTCATTATTCTTGTCCATTTCAAAACATATACTAAAAATTCATATTCAACAACATTATTAGAAAAAACAAACTGAAACTTTAGAGAAGAGAAATAAATTTGATTAGGTAGAGAAATTAACATCATTCTAGCTCTAGTGCCATGTTCATTCTTAGATCCATCAAAATATAGTTGTCATGGTCCATCACTAGGATGATCATCTTTCATCAATGTTGGAATTGGTGCATCATTTTTATGAATACAATAGACACCAAGGCCTTCTTATTCAATTAACTTGTAGGGATCATGTCCATGAAAATTAGAGGCACATTATTTAAGGAAAATATTTGGGGCTCCATCTAGAGGTGATTCAGTTTCCACCTCATTGTTTGTTAGTACCTTATTTGAGATAACACAATTAGTGTTTACCATACTTGGCATATATGGCACCAAATGAAATATTAAAATAATTTAAAAATATATTGACACATTAGTACCATACCTTGTCCTAAACATTAAATATATCTAATCAATTGATAAATATCCTCTAATATTTGAGGTAAAGTCTTTTAACAAACACATGGGAAAATAGGGAAGTAAGTCCACTACAACTACATTTTGCTAAATGGTAAAATGGGGGAAAGAATGAAATCTCAACTTAAGATATTTGATTATGCTGACTATATTTTTTGGTGACTCATCTAATTATAACAATCCCTTGGTATTTAGATCATATATAAGATGTAACTTGTCTACAATTTGTTTGGGTATGATAGTGCTACTAGCTACACAATCTACCATACAATTATGGACTAAGCAGTCACCTACTATCAAAGAGAGATAAAAAGGAGTGGTTTTGTTTGACTTTACATTAGTTTTTTACACCTTTATCATGCTATGTATCTCTTGATTAGGTTACTTGGTAGGCTGATCTGAATTGGCCAAGACATCTCCTTGTTTCTCAACTGGTTCTTTAGATACCTTAAGAACTGAAAGATCTTAGATGAGCATGAATTTTTGCCTTGGAATAGAAAGGGAATACCACATGATAATGATAAAATTTGATTTATTAATTTGATATATTATGTTTAATGAGGCTCCACTAATCTTTGACTATAACTTTTCAACCACTAGTTGTTCTCTGATTAGAGGTATTTGAGGAACCTTTCCTACCTCTACATTTTGAATCTTATATATTATAGGAGTATCAACTTGATCTTTGACACTTTTGGAAACAATGTTAGGAACACTAGAAGTATTTCTCACATCTTGATTTTTCTCAACTACTCTTCTTTTAGCTCTATTTAGGGCCACAACTTGACCACTTGTGTTGCTAGTTTCACTAACTAGATTGAATGTAGTATGATCATCTAATTGCCAATTCACATTGATTACATCAGGCTGCCCTAGAACTCAATGAGATTATCCTTGGGATTCCATATTCATTTCTTGATACTAACCACCTTGAAGAGATAATTCTTCTTATGTCATTTGTGTCATAGTAATATCTTGTAATATCAAGGCTTGATTTTAAGTATTGTTTGGATTGAATGGCTGCCAACCTAATCTTGCATCAAGTTGTTTTGAGAAATAATATATTTTGAACTAGAAGGTACCTTAGGATCAAGGGTTACATATGGATTAGTTTGGGTCATGGCTCCTTAATTTTGATAAGGTTTCCTATTGTCCTTGAAACCTTGATAAAGAGGTCTTTGGTTATTAAAGGACTAATAAGTGTTCTAGTTTTGCTATTGATAAGGTCTACCCTAGTACTATTGTCTCTTGAGTTGAACAATCTCATTCCCAAAATCTTGTAACATATTTTTTAGATCTCCAATCTCACTAGCTTGAGTAAAAGGGGCTAAAACTTAGGCTTTTGGAGATGGGATAGGAGCTATAGATGGGGTCTAAGGAATTTGAGGGGGAGGAATAGGTTGAAATTCTATAACTATAGGTATCAAAAGACTTGGATCAAGTTTACCATCTTATATTAAGTTATTTTATGCCCTTATAGCAATTTAATAGGTATTTGGCAAGGTATTACCACCCATAGATAGTATCATGACACTTATATTATAATTAATGGCCTTAAGATAATATAAAAATGCATACTCTAGGGATGGTCTGAGTAATTTAGGGATTATATTCTACATCTTTTAGAATTTGAGGTTAAAATCAAACATGAACTCATGGGGGTGCCTTTGTATGGTAGTCAGTTGTTCAACCAAAGATAAATGATCAAACTTGTCTTCAAATTGCCTAACATTGTACCTAAATCATCTGAAATAACAATGGAGGTCAAAGGAAGATTCATATACAATTGCAATGCTTTTCCTTTGAAGGAGGTATCAAGTAGTCTGATAGCCATGTTATATTGAGTAACATTATGAATAGATTATAGGTTGGCTACATCTTGGATATGCTTAATAATAGTAGTTTTATCCTAACCTCATGAGAATAAATGGATACTATTTAAGGCAAACATAGGAATGCCATCATATCGGGCCAAATTTAGGGGATTGCCCCTATTGAATGGAACAAATAATTGATTCTTGATAACCATTTGGGCAAAAGGGATTTGGCTTATGGGGACAATAGATTAGACTAAAGCAATAGGATGACCAAGAGGTGAATGCTTATTTTGAGGATAAGGATTTATCCTATTAAATATTTATCTTTTATAATAATTAAAAGGAAATTTAATATGTTAAAAATGATTACCTTTACTTAATGACCTTGTTGTAACCTTTGGCATGAAAACATTGTCTGAAAGATGCTATGAGCTAATAATTTGAAGGATCTTTAACTTTTTATTATGGTAGATGTCTCCTCCTTTTGTAATTTATTCTTGCCAAAACTTCAAAATTTAATTATGATAAATAAGCTATGTCCCACTAGGCATGCCAAAAATTCAAACTTTAATTATGCCAAAGAAGCTATATCAAACTGAGCATGTTAAAACTATTAGTGTTCTATATTTGCACCTTAGCTGAGAAGGGGACTGTTTAGGTCCTCACACTCAAATCTAGTCCAACATGGTATTGATCCTAGGTTTTGGGTATCCTAATAACTTATGAAATCATGTAAAATAGGTGATATAATAATTATTTGATCACTAAACTCGTACAATATACACTATAAGACACTTTCAAGACCAAATAAGATTAGTCCCACATAAATATTTTAGAGTAAGGCATTAATTAGTTATCAAATTAGAATGAGAGGGAAAATATACACTTTTAAGATAAACAACAAACTATAAATTGCACTTACAATGACCTATGAGAAATATCAATCATTTCATGAAGGTGAGAAAACTTAGACATAAATAAGGAAGATACATTCATTTAACCATAGTACATGAATTCATAAGACACACTTCAATCTAGCTTGTAAAATGATATAATTAAATCTTTATTGCATTAAAAGGTGTTATAATACAACTTTTGGTAGAATTTAGTCATACCAAAAATAAGTAGAATATATAGAAAAGGGAAAGAGAGAGAGAGATGTGCATTGAAAGAGACCCAACCACTTTCGATGGATTAACACTAATTTGAGGATGTTGAGTCATGATATTATCAAGAAATAAGGTCCTCATAAAATAATTGAATGCTCCATTGATATTTATCCATCCACTAGGTCACTTCTCAAGACTCTATGCCATCTTTACTTGATCTACCTAGGAGGACCAAATCTTCATACCTTGGAACTGACAAAGCCATGTCACTCTATATATTTAAAATTAATCTTTTTTATTGTTTTTCTTATAACTACCATGTTAATGAGATGGAACTCACTATCTATTTGATCTTTCTTTGACCATAGTTTCCAACCCTTGGTCTATTTTAGGCACTAAAAGGGCCTCTTTTATCTCTATTGAGATTCAATGGTAGAGTTTGATCTTGAAATATTTTCCTCGATTTGATCCTAGTTCATGCTCGATCTTAGCTCTTTTGCATTAGATAAAAATTTCAAGGAAATTATTGAAAGATAATTTCTTGAAATAATTAAGTCTTCTTTATCTTTTCCTTGGATAATTTCTTATGGACAAAATGTCCTATAGAATTCATGCCTTCAAGAAGATTGTCCTAGAAATTTTTCTTGAAAGAATTGCACTTAGCCTTTTGACTCAAGTTTTTTGATTTTGAATGGAATTTTTGATCCTTTGGGACTTTTGTATAATACACTTTTCTGAAAAATGACGCTTTTGGAAAGTTGTTCAGACAATTTTATCTAAAAAAATGACCCTTAGGCTTTTACTGCAGATAAAATGTCAGCAACAATTTGTGTCTTCAATCCTTTTGTTTTAGACAAAATGTCTAGAATAGTTCTAAAAGTGGAGTCTATTCATATTTTATCCCATTATAAGTCATGAAGATAGGAAAAAATAGACTATATAATGATAAAATTAGTACATAATGCATTAATATCAAAAAAATATCCTGTATAACTTTACAATCTAAATTCTTCTACCAACACTTTTCTAGACTTAAAATATTGTCTCATCTCAAGACATCATTGTAGTATCTATGTGAATTCTTTAGTGAGAAAAGACTAATGAAGTGGTTATACCAATAAGATTCACATTAATCACTCAAAGAACTGTTTCCAATTTTCACCTCTTGTACACTACTTAGCTATCTTTTTAGGTTTTCAACTAAGTAGCATACCAACCTATCACCCTTTGTGGGTTTTAAATAGGCTGGTGTAACTAGGTGTTTTAATTTTATGGGCTTTCAACCATCTTGGCTTTGTTTGTCTAACTAAATTATCTCTAATATGAAATGTTATATAATTTTTTCAAAATTAGTACTCTATGTAGTACTTAGCTTGATAGCGGTGGCATAGATGTAGATGATGATTGACCAGAAGAGTCTTTAGACTTGGACTGCATGGCCTTGAAACAAGTGATGATGTAATGGAGTTATGAAGGTGGCTTATATGTAGGTGTATTAACAATCTAGGTAATTACATTAAAAAAATGGGTCAGATCCATCTTGTAGGCAAGCCAGTCTAGAATCACTTCTTAGATCAACTATAATAGGGTACACAATGGATCATGGTATACAATGATATGCTTGAGGCTTGCATCATCAATTATTCTCAAGAATACCTTGGTGTTTATGACCCTTATCTGGATCTCTCCACTCAGTAGCTCCAACTTATCTATATGCCATTGAGCTTGGAGGCTAACAAAATAATTGTATAAAATTTGACTCTATTAATCTAGAAGATTATCGTGCACATTATCCATAGCATTAAGTGAATTTTGGAGTGATTAATATTTATTCTCCCTAGTGTTATTATGGTTGGCCATAGTTGATTTGGTGGTGTTGGCCTTTACTAAATATGTACTAAAATTGGTTAAGGAGGTATCTAGTTGCTACTTCGAGTACAACAAGTTATGTGTGACCTATTGTGCTTAAAGTAAAGTAACATAAATCATTCCTTGATACTCTTCTAGTAGAATTATTAGTATGGTGGCCTTAGTATTAAAAACCTACCCCAATGTTTTGACTATGTTAAGCTTTTATGTTGTGCACTAGTCCTTGGTTAACTCAGATATAAGTGTGTTTAGTCTATGTTGATCAGACATAACTTGGTCCCTGATTGCTTGAGTGACAAAATTGAGACAAGTGTCCTAAATAATCTTGGTAGATTCATGTAGGAGATGTTTTAGCTCAATATTCTCAACCTTGGATTGATCCATATCTTGTTATAGAAAGGTGGCCTTCTGTGTAATGGATTCTTAGAATGTTATAGCGCCCTCTAACTATTTCTTCAGTGGTTACACAAAGACATCTAATGATAATTCTTACTAAAGTGGAAATATTTCCAATGTTCCTAAAATAATTAAATGGAAAGATCATGGCATGGTCATAAGTAGAAGAGAGAAGGTGGTATACCAAGCACCCATAAATAGAATGTCCCATAGCCAAACTCCTCCCAAAGGCAATTCTAGTTATTATGAGTCTATTGGAGCTATAGGTTGGTCTTTTAGTTGCTTTGAATACTCTAAACTAGCTTGATATTACTTAGGCACTTATTATTTATATGTTGTAGCCTCTTCTATAGGCTTTTCATGCTATACAACATATTCATCTTGTTTTATCTTATCTTCTTCTTCTACCTTCCTATTGAGCTTATCCTTGGTAACTTTATTTTTCTCCTATTCCTCATCTTATAGCTTTTGTGCATGCTTCTCTTCCTATTTATGTTACTCAATTGCAATGGACTTTGTTTGGTTAGCCTTAACCTATGCCTATGACATGAGGTCATATTGCACCTTGGTTACACGTGCTTGTTATTCCTATATTTAGGCCTACTATTTGTGTAAGGCTTTATCTTATTATTATTTATTATTCTTTGTACCTTCTTCAACTTGTTGTTATGAATGAGTGGCCTCCATTATATCCTTCTTTACTTACACTAATACATCTTATTATTGATGATCTTCTTTGACCTTTTCCTTGGTAATGAGTACATCTTTATTCTTCGACTCTTCCTCCATTTTCTTCTTATGTTCTTCATGTGCTTGATTTGCTATATTTATAGATTCCTAGGATTTTTTTGCCACCTCTAGACCTTTTTTTCGATCAACCTCTACATATTGGGCCTTTTGTGTGGCCTTGACTTCTTTATATTGTTGACTTACTTGTTGAGCTTATTTTTGTTTGGCCTACTCCTTTTGTAATTTATTTTCCTCTTATCTAACTCACCATTATACTATGAGAGATACTTCCTCTCATTAATTTTGTTATTCTTTAGCTATAGGTTATTTTTGTGTGATCTCTTCAAACTCTAGGGATTTTTGTGATGTAAGTGATACACTTTACTAAACCATGAGCTAGAAACATGTGCTTTCTTTCAACCTAAAGTAACTAAACTACATTTAGGTGGTGGTGAATTTGAATATGGATAAGGCTACACATCTTTCTCTATGGATAGCCTACCAAATGTGTGTTCTTTGAGGGTAGGAGAAACCTTAGCCTCTTACTATGTTTTAGGTTTGTGTACCAAAGACTCTTGTGGACTTTATAGTAGTGATGCAAAAACATTAATGGATGTGAAGGTAGTAAAAGGTTGTTGTTGAAATTAGTTAACCCTTTGATGCATCTACTCAACTTCTTCATGTACAATATAAAACATAATGGATGCAGGGCATGGTGATAGCTCAACTAAAAGACTTGGAGGAACCTTCTTATGAACTTAGACTATGAATACTACCTTCTAGAAGAAGAACTCATCCTCCTCCTACCTATCATAGAAGTATCATACCATATTTTTTACCATTACTTGGTATACCTCCTATTTACATTCCCATCTGTGGGAGGTTACAAGAGATTATGATCTAGGGAACCTTAGGGTCATCTAGTTAGGTTATGATGTTCCTTATCTTACACATCAGTGGATTAGATGATGGTTTTTTCTCTATAGAGTTATTTCACTTTCCTTTTTATTACTACAAATCTATGGATTTTGGTTGTTTTTGTACTAAAATGATTGTAACACTAGTTATTATGGCTTGGAGTAGTATCACACATATAGATGCATAGTATTTTTTCTTAGAGACTTTGGATTTTACCATGGACATGGTGATAAATAATGGTAGAGGTCTAAATAGTGACCTTGATAGTTCATAAATGTGGATAAACACACTTTTTGGGATCAAGGTGATAACAACATGTTATCCTAGATATTACATGACATATGGTGACACCTGAGGATGTGTGATGATTATCTCCAAATAATCTTCCACCATGTTTTGAATTTACTCTCATGCATGAGGGTATTTCAATTAGGAGTACATATTAGGTTATGTAATTTTTATGCTAGCCAGGAGTCAATGTCAAGGTGGACCTCTCCTTTAGGGGAACTTTATTTGGTAAAGCATGGTAGAAAGATGAGAAACTAATACTAAAAGGTCTACTTGGAAGTCATGTGGAACTTTTCAATGTTTTTTAGCAACTCTTGAATAAATTATTTGGAATAATTAAATTTCTCATTATAGTGGATCACATGATGTGCAATGTCTACCACACCTTTTGGGATTTACTTTGTAGACTTGGTGGTCTGCCATAATCTTTAGGTGATGTATTTGACCAAGATACACACTGGTTCATATTTAATTTATTCAATTGGGATTCTTTGGGACCCTCAAACATATAAATATCTAACCTCTTAAATTATATGAGGCATTATTGTCTTATATGGAGCAAGAGAATCACCTCTCATAGGCATGCCCAAAGATGGGCCATTGATTTTATGTTTATGACCATCATGGTGTTAGGGCCAATGTAGTAGCTAATCAAGATTTGCATAATCTCCCCCAAGTCACTAAAATTGGAAATCTAAAGTAAGTTCTCAATGTCTATATTCTAAAATCAATGTGGGACTACAAGAACCAAAGGTTGAACAACATCTACAACATCTATTTGGAAGATTTTTTGGTCTACCACTCAAAGGTAATCAAATGGCTCTAGATCAATGAATTTTGTGTAACAAAGTGTAAGGATGATGCCCATTTCTTCCTTTTGGGCATCTATCAAAATCATAATGATTTGTGAATGATTCATGCTCTTTGAGTAGTGAAATTGAAAAGCTTTTTACTTTTTACATAGTAAACATTAGGTCAGATCTTGAAACTTTATCTTGTGAAAATATTTATAAGAATGAAATACATACTTGGTTCATAACCTTATGTCATTATATATTTTTTTCCCATTGGTTTTTATGTAAATAACATATTAATTTGTCTATTTGATATTAATATGAATGTTGATATGGCAAATCTTATCTAATTTGGCAATTAAGGTAGTTATTTATTAGTACATGAATCAAGATACATAATTATGTTCTATGTTATTTGTACTAGAGTATGAATGGATGATGTTGATAAGTTTTCAATTTGGTGAAGATTAGATCAATCGAACCTTGGATTTGGTGTTAAATACTTTGGGATGACCATTATACAGTTAATTTCTTAACTAATGTGACTTGACCATACATTTATTGGACTTAGTTACTTTATTTCACTCTTATAGAAATCATCAATAGGGAACCTAAATTATTCTATGCATGGTTGGTGTACATTATACTTTTTATCTTGGTTACCAAAATATACTAAAGAGATCATCTACAAACACACACATGCACACATAGAAAAAGAAATACACAAGAAAACTCAAGGGTAATCAAATGGCTCTAGATTAATGAATTTTGTGTAACAAAGTGAAAGGATGATGCCCATTTCTTCCTTTTGGGAATATATCAAACTCCTAATGAGTTGTGAATGATTCATGCTCTTTGAGTAGTTAAATTGAAAAGTCTTTTACATAGTAAAAATTAGGTCAGATCTTGAAACTTTATCTTGTGAAAATATTTATAAGAATGAAATGCAGACTTGGTTCATAACCTTATGTCTTTATAGATTTTTTTCCCATTGGTTTTATGTAAATAACATATTAGTTTGTCTATTTGTCATTAATATGAATGTTGATATGGCAAATCTTATCTGATTTGGCAATTAAGGTAGTTATTTATTAGTGCATGAATTGAGATACATAATTATGTTATATGTTATTTGTACTAGAGTATGAATGGATGATGTTGATTAGTTTTAAATTTGGTGAATATTAGATCAATCAAACCTTGGATTGGCATTAAATACTTTGGGATGACCATTATACAGTGGATTTCTTAACTAATGTGACTTGACCATACATTTATTGGACTTAGTTACTTTATTTCACTCTTATAGAAATAATCAATAGGGAACCTAAATTCTTCTATGCATGGTTGGTGCACGTTATACTTTTTATCTTGGTTACCAAAATATACTGAAGAGATCATCTAAAAAAACACAAATGCACACATAGAAAAAGAAAGACACAAAAGAACTCAAAGGTAATCAAATGGCTCTAGATCAATGAATTTTGTGTAACAAAGTGCAAGGATGATGCCTATTTCTTCCTTTTTGGCATCTATCAAACTCCTAATGATTTGTGAATGATTCATGCTCTTTGAGTAGTGAAATTGAAAATCTTTTTACTTTTTACATAGTAAATATTAGGTTAGATCTTGAAACTTTATCTTGTGAAAATATTTATAAGAATGAAATGCAGACTTGGTTCATAACCTTATGTCTTTATATATTTTTTTCCCATTGGTTTTTATGTAAATACCATATTAATTTGTCTATTTGACATTAATATGAATGTTGATATGGAAAATCTTATCTGATTTGGATATTAAGGTAGTTATTTATTAGTGCATGAATTGAGATACATAATTATGTTCTATGTTATTTATACTAGAGTATGAATGGATGATGTTGATCAGTTTTCAAGTTGGTGAAGATTAGATCAATCAAACCTTGGATTTGGCATTAAATACTTTGGGGTGACCATTATACAATGAATTTCTTAACTAATGTGACTTGAACATACATTTATTGGACTTAGTTACTTTATTTCACTTGTATAGAAATCATCAATAGGGAACCTAAATTCTTTTATGTATGGTTGGTGCACGTTATACATTTTATCTTGGTTACCAAAATATAGTAAAGAAATCATCCACAAACACACACATGCACATATAGAAAAAGAAACACATAAGAAAACATAAAGAAATGGGAAATCCTAATCTACTCAATGCTACTTAGCACCCACTCTTTTAGCAAAAAGAGATCAATTAAGACTATTAGTAGTAGGGCTTAAGCCAACAACCATTCACCCATCCTATAAAATGGTTCCCTATAGATCTCTCAAAACAATAGTTCCTTGCTATGATATTTCATGTATAACATAAGGCCCTTTCTATTTAATCTATAATTTACCCAAAAATTCTCTAAAGTAACTATCATATAACAAAAATAGTTGATCTTTGTGAAATTCCTTATGGCATAGATTCTTGTCATGATAGTCTTTCTGGCTCTATTTATGAACTTTCTACATATAAAATGCTTTACATCAATACTCATCCATCCTATTTAGTTCAATAATATTGGTGGTGAGAGACTCATGATCCCCTAGTCTCATGACCATTGTAATGCATTGATTGGGTACCAAGTATTTCATCATCATTATTGCTTCAATCCCATATACCAATTGGAATGGAGTAAAACTTATAGACCTCTTATAGTGTGTGTATTATGCCCAAATAATTGTAATAATGTGATCTTCCTAATCATCTCTCTTTACATCATATATCTTTGTCAACATATTTTGCAACACTTTATTAGAAGCCTCAACTTGACCATTAGCTTATGGATGGTACATAATACTTTTATGATGAGAAATCATGAATTCTTTAGTAATAAATTTGATGGTATTATTTAGGAAGTGTGTCCCTTGATCACTAATGATATTGATGGGGCACCCAAACCTTATGATGATGTTCTCATAAGTAAACTTTGTTGCATTATTTATGCCACAGTTGGGTGTCATAGTAGATTTGACCCATTTGGTAAAGTAATTTGTCATAGTGATAATATACCTTGCTTTGATGTGTTTACTTAGGAGATTGATAGAACCTAGAAAATTGATACCACACTTCTCAAAAGGTAGTTCAATTAACAAATTTTACAAAGGAATTTCATCCTTCTAGAGTGTCTTACCCATGAATTGACATATGTTTTAGTGCTAAAATACTCTATGTGCATCCTAAAAAAGGTTTAGCTACCATAACCCACTCTATAATAATTTCCTTGTAGTAGTTTCTCTAGAAAAATGACCTCCTAGTATTCCTTAATGTTCCTCCTATAAGAGATATGGTCATTCATGTTTTAGAACTACCTTGTGTAGTACTTCATCTTTCCCCAAATGATACAAGAGCCCATTTATAATAGTATATGGTAAAGATTTGGTGACAAACTGCTTCTTGTCTCTTTCTTGCTAGTATGTAGGGAATACTCCTTTTTTAAGAAATTGTTAATTGCCTCAAATTTTTTGGGGATCATAGAAATGTGAAAGAGATGGGCATCAAGAGAATATTATTGTAGTTCTTTTGGCTCTTCACCATTTGGGATATGACTAAGATGATCCGGTCCAACATTTTCTCTACCTGGTTTGATGTTGATGCAAAATTAGAATTCTTCAAACAACATCAACCATCTCAAAATGCATCCTCCAAGCATAGGCTTATTAACTAGGTAGTGCAGAGCTTGATGATTTGTGAAAAGTTCAAATGGTGTCAAAAAAATATAATGTTGGAATTTATACAATGTAAACACTATATCCAGTGCTTCTCTTTTAGTTGTCATGTAATTATTTTCTACATCAAAAAATGTTTGGCTTAAAAAATGTATGGGGTGGTCCAATCCACCACCCTAGCTATGCAAGTACAACACTAACTAAAATACTATAAACATCAACATTAACATTAAATAACTTGTTCCAATCTCTAAATAAGAGAATAAGCATAGTGATCAGTCTCTATTTTAGCTCTATAATGGTAGTTTGGCACTCAAAAGTATATCCCTTTATATATTAAATACTCCAATGAAAATAAAATGGATATATATCCATTGATAAACTTATGATAGTAATCTATATTTCCAATAAAGGATCTCACTTCTATGGATTTGATTGGTGGAGGCATACTTAGAATGAATATAATTTTGGCTTGACCCACCAAAATCCCTTCAATGCACACTACTTGACCTAGCAAGACACCAAAAGGTGTAAAAAATAAGAATTTTTTAAATTTATGGTAATGCATAGAGATCAATATTTTTCTAACATTAGTTTCATCTTGTATAAATGTTCTTTAAACAAAGAAAAGACTACCCAATCATTGAGATAGTCTTCAAGGAAGTCATGAATGAAATCCTTAAACACAATCACCACTGCTCTAGAAAAAATTACATGTGCGTTCTTGAGGACAAAAAGTATTACCTTGTATGTAAAATATCCCCATTTTATGTAAAAAGTCATTTTATCTCTATCTTCTTCTATGATGGGTATTTTATGATAGACACTGAAACCATCTATGAAAGAGTATACTTCATGACCTATGACAAATTCCAAAACTTCATCTATGAAGGGAATAAAAAATAGATCATTCACACATGCATCATTCAAAATTTGATAATCACCACATAATTTTATCTCCCCTATTTTCTTAGGATACACTACTATGGGACTAACAAAATATGAATTTTCTATGGGATAGATTATTCCTACATCTTGCACTCTATCTAGTTCACCCTTGAATTTTAACTTCATGTTTGGATTCAATTTGTATGGTGATTTATTTATGGGTCATGTGCACTCCTTGAGTTTGATATTCATTTCACCTAGGGATGGTTCTACTCCTTGAACCTCTAAAAATTTAGTGGGAAACACATCTTGAAAATTGTAGAAGTTGCATAGCTTTTGAAACATTGAATTCAATTCAATAGTCACCTATATATGCTAGTTTAGGAATCTCTTCAATTTTTATGTTTTCATCATGATTTTTAAGAGGGTTATGATATATATTACACTTTTACTCAATAATAAGTTATTTTATCATTCATTTCCATTCCTATTTTGGAATTTTTATGTTGCACAACTTGTCTTCTTCAGTTAGTTTCATGACTAGGTCCTTTAATGGTTCTACTAGCCATCTATGTTCAAACAATTTAGTTAGATTAATATCACCATCAATATCTAAATCTTTAATTTCCTCTTCTTTATCCTATATTTGTGACATGAATACATAAGAGATTGTTCTTCTATATTGGTAGCTTTATATCTTTATAATGTTATATTTAGATCATGGACTACATTTTTCTCTATAGTAGATTCTATCTTAGTGATTAAATCTTTTGTGCACCCATGGCATAGGAAATGTTTAATTTTCAAAAACACATTATGAACTAGAGGATTCTCATATTCAAAGACAAAAGTATTTATGAAGTCATTTTGCATCTATGCCCAATGCTTTGTCTCCATCCTATGTTCTTAATGCATATATCATGCTGATGGTAAAGGGGAAATTATGTAATAAAAGATATGAACCTAGTAAATTAATGTCACACATTATTTAGTCCAAACCTCAACACATTTATGGATATGGATCTCAGGTAACTAACCTTCCTAAAAGAAAGGACCAATTACTTATGATGACTTGAAGTAGCCAAAATATGTTAATTATAAGTTCACATGCATCATCCCAATCAAGTTGATCATTTATATGAATTTCCCACCATGTCACTATAACTCCATTAAAATCATAATTCAAGGCACTTACTTGATAACTAATGGTAGGTACATGAACTTGTAGGCACATAATAAATTGATTGATATCCTCAGTCATATAGTATGAATAAAGTTGTCTCTCATGGGTGAAGACCATTCTCATATGTTAGAGTTCATGATTACCATGAGCTCGGTTGAGTATATGCATATATAAATCTCTATTGATAGTTAAATATATTTCCCATGGAAAAGTGCCTTCTCTAGTCAGCTCTATATAATCTTGCATATGTTCATCTACTTAATAGAGAAAATCAACTTCTAAGCAAGTAGGGGATTTAGCAAACATGGATGCACAAAACTCTATGATAAATTGAGGTGTCAATAACTGAGTAAATACTAATTTAGGATTTTATTATTTATATTTATTCAAATTCTAAGTGAGTGAAGACTGTACCTAAGGTTTAGTATGCTCATACAATAAGTTGCTCTTAGTTGCATACATATCTTTTGGATTCTCTTTAGCATTTACCTTCATCTAATTAGTTTGTTGTAAAACATAAGGGGAGTCAAGTTTAACCATAATGATGTCGGGTTTTTGTGCCTTATTTATATTAATGATGATAATATTATCTCTTTGATACACCTCTAGTTGATTTTGCACAATATTGATAGTCATCTAACCATCATATGCCCATTTTCTATCAATTAATACAGGGTAATGAGTTGTTATTTTCTTCATATTGATGACATCAAATTCACCTCATCAGCTAAGTTCTATGGATTTTATCTTAATGTCTTCTAATCTACTAATCGACTTAAATCATCCATTATTCTCTAAGCTCAGAGTCACTAAGCTATAACTTAAAACTAGATATCCAATCACCTCCCATGTAGACCTAGTGATCATGTTGACCATGTTGCTAAAGTCAAAGACAAAATTTAGAGTTTTTATATCTTGATAATTTAATGTCGATTTATACATATACATCTCATAGATTCTTTATTTTTATATACCAAACAAGTTTTTCTATCTTCTATTTCCCTTAATTCACTTTCTCTAGTAAATTATGTAGAAAATTTATAATGTTTAGAGAGATGTCTTCATTGCATAGTGCACTTAAAAGCTTTAATAAATATATCAGTGTAGTAAAAAATTCATCTTGATGCACAATCTAACCATATATTTGGTCATCTATTGAATAAACATATCCTTTAGTAGTGTCTTGGTGTTGAATATTTTTCAACATCTACACATCTACATACCCTTTTCTACATTTGGGTTTGGGTATTTGTCATGTTTTGATATCTAAAATCCCTTGTCTTGAGGCATTTTGAGAGGAGGAAATCCTCTCTTTACATGTTGGTGTCTTGTAATGACATTCAAAAATACATCCTCCTTAGGTTGTGAATTCACCATGTTAACATTCTTAACGACCTTTTTCTTTCTTTGATTTTTTAACATAGGATAGTATTATATCTCATGTTGCTCATATACCCTATAATATACACAATAATATTGTCTTTAGGGATTTAAAAGGCAATTGAATTTCACATGATTAAAATCTCCACATAAGTAACATTGCAAAAGAGGGCATTGGTAATTATTTTCTCTACCACCTTAATAACCTCTTTTATATTTTCCCCTAGATCCTCCTCTATTTGAATGATAACCTCCATTATACCCTCCCTATTACTACACTATATTCTAGTGTTGATGATATTGGGTATTATCTCTAATTCTAAATTATTTTTGTATAACTGGTGGGGTCCAACTAGTTTACTATTATTGCATCATTATTGAATTCCAAGGTGTTACATACTAGCATTACAATGATGGTGGTGTCTAACTTGGAAAAGAAAGGGTCCATCTAGCCAGACCTTAAGGCTAATAATAACACAAACTATGAATACATTTTAAACTTGCTTGGTTCATATAACCTTTATCAACCTCTAAGCTTGGAATCATCTACTTTGTCGAGGACAATTGATGCACAACAATGATGAATACATTCTTTGTAATGTCATATTTGAGCTCCACCAAAGCCCTACAATTATTTTCATCATGGTTTTATGACTTATAAAAATTATAATATAAAATTTATGGGATTTTAACATATTATTGTAGGAGATGGAACTATGTTGTTACATGCCTTACTACTCTATAGTTTTGATAGAACTCTATTTTGATTTTAGGATAATCATTCCTATGATTTCCTTCTTTCCCACACTCCATGCACCATAGATTTATCTTAAGTTTATCTACTTCATGACATTATTCCATCATTTTCATAAAATATTGAAATGCATTTTCAATCTTAGAACCCATTATGGGAGCTTCCCCATAGTATTCAATTTTCTCCACTCATAGAGCAGTTACTCTAACATCTACCTTAGTATCATATTAAGTCTACTCTATAGTAAATCTGATTTTGGAATACAGTCCTTCAATAAACTACATAGATTTATCTTTACCTAGTAAGGAAAATTACACCTTATTTATAACATCATAAAACCTATGATTATAATTGCATACTGATTATCCCAACTTTTGTCTAATCTCCTTTAGGTCTTGAATAGTCTGACTTGTACATTTATTTATCTTAAATTCTATGATAAACCATCCCTTAACCTACTCTAGACTGGTCAATGCAATTTATCTATAATAGATAAACTCAAGCACTCATCCATTCAATGAACTTATTAACTCACACTTATTTATATCCTCATTAGCAATACCTTTATCTATCCATCTCACCTCACATGTTAGTAAATACTACTCAGGATTTGTAGACCCATCATATGTCACTAGGTTTATAAATGTTACTATAGTACCCATTTTATAGATTGGTGTTGAGGGGATCTGATGTACAAATTTTATAATTGGAGGATGCATTATGTGTAATCTTGTTTTTTCACTATGAAGATTTACCTATGCACTAAGACAATTAATTTGTGCACTCTATTTTTTTGTGTTTCCTACTTTTGTCTGCTTGGTTTCAACAAACCCTATGGCCATCAAAACCTTAAACATTGAGGTTTTTTCAATTTAAATATCTTAATAATGCACTTATTCTAAAAATTTACC